>CAUYRH010033317.1:0-22868 GCA_963574655.1 Perodicticus potto | reverse complement strand
TATATAGTGATTAAGAAAATGCTATGAGGGCTATCTCTCACAGTATGATCAAAATGTTTCTGATTGTATATGAAGCACATTCTACCCTATGATTGCACCAATGTACACAATTATGATTTAATAAAATTATTAAAAAAAAATAGCTTCCATGCACATAAATTTTTGCATAACGTTTAATGAGGCCTACAAACCTCATTGAGGCCCTCCTTGGCCCCAGGTAATAGCTGGGATAAGATTCTGATAAGGCAGAGGATACTGAAGACGGGCCAAGATGATGATAGCTGCCACCACAGAGCATTTATTATATGTCAGACTTGATATGCAAACCCAAAATTTGGAGGGGATTTTTTAAGACTCAGCCAATGATGAGATTTTAATGATGAGCATAAGAGAATTCTGGACCATCAGATTGGTCTCGTGCTTTGAAGTTCTAAATAACTGAAGGCTCTGTGAATGCTCATCAAAGCTACCAGGTAATTTAGAGATCTCAATCCCACTGTTCAGCTGAATTGAAAATGTCTTATTTTTCATTTCTCAGTCTATTACGGTAATGTCATGTTTCAAGTCACATGACCTTTCTGTACTTACAGCCTTTTAGGGCCAATTCTTATTACTAGAATAATTAAATTTGTGCTCTAAAAAGTGATTTGAAACCTCAAGTAACATTAGAGTGATAATTATCTTTACTATGTCTTGTTCCAAGATCTCTTATGTTTTGGGTCATGAAAGCAGGTTTTTATCTTTATCTTACAGGAGGTGCTAACACTTAGAGGAGATAGCCTAGGGAGAGGTGTACACTGCTACGATTTCATTAATTCATCAGTAAGTACAGATCCAAGGCCAGCTAAGTTCAAGTCAAGATACTAAGTATGAGGATGCCAAAGATAAGGAACCTGGAGGTAGTTCTCATCCTTCAGGCACTTACTGTCTTATTCTGATCTTTGTTGTAAAGCAAATACCCCTTGAGGGTATGGTTTCAATGTTGAAGCCATTGTTCACTTTCTAGTGAATAGGTTTATCAGGTCTTGTCTTGAAAATAAGCTTTCACCTGGAGAAGGATGGAAGGTCAGAGGTGCACAGAGAGCGAAGGGGAAGATTAGAATTTCTGTGATAAGAACATCCTAGGCCAGTGAATAATTCCTTTACTCATCTTGGATTTCTCTTCCAGTGGATTCAGACTGTTCATCCCAAGTTACTTTAAAGAGTATAGAGGCAATAGCAGGGTGGGATGAGATTGATTACAGGTGGTCAACCCAGATCTGGTTTGACGCCATGTCTTCTGCCTTAGCCTGCCTAGGACTGCTCTCCCCAACCCCTCTGTGGCCTGTGAGGAACCAGGCCATACTGCAGGGGGTGAGCAGGCAGGCATACAAATAAAGCTTCATGTGTATTTATAGAGGCTCCCCACCGCTCTCATCACCACCTCCACTCCACCTTTTGTCAGATCAGCAGTGGCATTAGATTCTCATAGGAGCTCAAACTCTACTATAAACTGTGCATGCCAGGGATCTAGGTTGCACCTTCCTTATGAGAATATAGTGCCCCCAGACCCATCTCATAGAAAAATTGTCTTCCAAACTGGTCCTTGGTGTCAAAAAGGCTAGAGACCACTGACATTCTCAACTGGGTTTGTTAATGGACTGCATGTTGGAGTGAGATAAGAAATATGTATTAGTTTTCTGTTACGACTGTAACAAATTACCAAAAACCTAATGGCTTAACATAACACAAAATGATTGTTCTGTGGTTCTGGTGGGTCAGAATTCCCAAATGGCTAGGCAGGGCTAAGTTCCCTCTGAAAGCTCTAGGGAAGAATCCACTTCCTTGCCTTTTCCAGCTTCTAGAGCTGCCCACGTTCTTTGGCTGGTGGCCCTGCATCACTCTGACCTCTGCTTCTGTCGTCACATCTCCTTCTGACTCTCTAGCCTCCCTCTTAGAAAAACTCTTATGATTGCATTAGGCCAGCCCATGTGATCCAGGCTAGTCTCCCTTTGCAAAATCCTGAACTTAATCACTGCAAAGTCCATTAGCCAAGTAAAGTAACAGTCAGAGATTTTAGGAATCATCTGACACATCTTTGGAGCCATTATTCTGCCTGCCACAAGGTGTCAAGGATGACAGGACCAAAATAGCCAAAGTGCTTTCTTTGCTTTAAACCAAGGCCTTCAAACCAAGGCCTCTCTCCCACCCAGTTTTGGAGCCAGATAAACCTTTATAATCCCAAGATGGCCCTTTTCCATTTTCCATTGTTATGCATGTAATAGAAAATGTTTCAATGTGATTAGAATTAGCAGGGTCTTATCTCACACTTGGCTCAGGGGGTAAAGTTGGTGGAAAGTGGCAGATTTCCGGGCTCCATGCCTTGCCTTTGCAGGTCTATAAATTCCTCATTAGATTCCTGACTGCTTCAGTAACTCCTCATCCCATGCCTTTTAAAGTGTGCTTTGCCCCACATTTTTGGACAACCATGACATACCTTTTCAACATGTGTTTGTCTAAATCTGTTCTAATGATTTCAACTTTATGTCCTCATAGGTAGGAGTCATTGTGAAATTTGATTTTTGTTTTCCAGATAACTTCAAAAGTCTGGTGGAAAAGAGAAAGGAAAAAATAAAAAATCATCTTAGTGGAGCAAGGGCTTTTGCCAGAAACTTTCCTGGATTGTTTTCTGTCTAAGACATCTATCCTCCAGACCAAAGCAGACAGGAAAATAGGTTGTGAGGCTGAGCCTGGAGGCAGGAGATGGTCTCTGAGCTAGCTGATAAGGCAATGGGCCTGCAGGCTTCAGGGCAAACAGAGGCTCCAAAGCCAGATAAGCCAGCCATGGGAACAGGACACCAGTAGGACAAAGGAGGGGTTAAGTAAGGTTCGGTGCAGAGTGGACAAATCTTGCACTTGAAAACTTCTAGCCACAATGTCTACAAGGAGCAGAACTGATCTTTCCTGGTATACAGCCTAACATTGTGTTATGTGGCAGGATGAGCCACTCCATCATTTGAATCTCTGTCATTCACTCTCACTTTCACATCTATCTACCCTTTTGAAATTAAAACTTTAGATCTAGTACACATATACATATTATTCTCCAATTTAATATTGTCAAACTGCTAATTTTTTTCCATGGAGGACGATCATATGTAAGTATGATCCTGAAAATATAAACATATATTTACTCATTAATTTAACATATATTGACCATCAACTATGTGGCAAGGATTCTTCTAGGCACTGGGGATATGGCAGTAAACAAAACACATGAAAGTACTGTTTTTGAGGCACTTGTAAGCTAGCTGAGAGTGACAGACAACAAACAAAAATAGATAAAATTTAGGGGAAGAAAAGTAGAGCAGGGTTGGGGATATGAAGTATTAAGAAAGGCTGAATGTGAGATGGGATGAGTAGGGAGGGCCTTCCTGTTTGAGGACTTGAAGCCTAAAGGAAGTGAGGGCTTGTCAGTGGACATATGGGGCAAGAATGTGCTATTATAGGTAGGAGAAGAGCAAAATCAGAGAACCTGGGGTGGGAACATGCCTGGAGTATACAAAATGCAACAAGAAGACAGGTGTAGCTGGAGCAGAAGGGGCAGGGCTGGAGGCTGTGTGTGAGTGGAGGGTGGCTTGCAGATCACAAGAAGTCTTACAGGTCACAGCAGGGGCTCTGTCACTGCACGAGAAATCATTGCAAAGTGCTGAGCTGGGCAATGACATGACCTGATGTATTTTCACAGGATTGTTCTGGCCTCTGTGCTGAAAATGCACTGCAAGGGGGAAGGGCAGAATTAAGTACAGCATTTTGGGGCTGTTCTAATCATCATCATCAGAGATGATGGCTGAAGCCCAAGTGATGGCAGTAGGGCTCATGGTTGAGTCTTGAGGATGTTTTGACGGAAGAGCAAGGACAGGATTTACTAATGATTTGGTTGTGGGGATGAGAGAATGTGGAATCCAGGATGATGGTAAAGTTGTTGGCATGAGCAACTGGAAGGATGAATGGAGGTGCCATTAACTCTGATGGGAAAGAGGCAGGAGGAGCAGGGTTGGGGGAAACCATCAACGGTTCAATTTGGACATGCTCAGTCTGTCATACTCCTTAGACATGTCAAGCATGTGGTTAGATATGGATGTGGGGATCGGAAGAGAGGTCCTGACTGGAGACGTAAACCATCAGCTCCAGTCTCTACCATCATACCCTTGATGCTAGCTTTGCTTGACAATGTTCTTCAAAGCACCTCCCTACCTTGGCCTAAGTCATAAAGATCTTATAAAACGCTCTTGTTCTCTGTTGGTTCAGTGCTTCATTCTGCATTCCAGTCTTATTCCTCCAGATCCCATCTCCTTGTGTCAGTACTTGATTCTCTCCTTGAACCCAGCCCAGGGGTTGCCATTGCATGAGGCGGCAGTGTGGGAACTGCAGTGCACATGCCTCACCTAAAGAGGCAGCACTGCCCCCTTTCACGGTGCACACCAGCCAGGGAGCGGGATGCATTGTTGTCAATTCTTCTAAAAGTTAAGATAGAAATCTAGATTTTCTTTGTGCACCATCTCCTAATTTTTACACCTTGGCAGATAACTCAAACATTTTTTCAAGACCCCAATGAGCCAAATAAAGCATATCTGTGGGCCAAAACTAGTCCACAGGCAGCCAGTCTTTTACCACTGATGATTCCACTGGATGGGCTGAGCATCAGGGCATGATATTTGGCCACTGGACAGTACCTCTTGAATTGGTCACCTGGGTCTCTCCTAGTGCAGGCTGAGGACATGAACTACCTAACCCTAGGGAGCCTCTTGGGGCACACCCTCCCCTGAGCCTGGCTCCAGCAGGCCCTGCGTGTCTGAAAAGGAGACTGAAATGCCTTTCTCTGGAACTCCCCGAAGAACGGTTGGTGCCCTGTTCCCCATCACCCCTTCCCTCCCAGTGTTACATGTATCTCACTTCCAAAGTAAAATGAGTATTGATCCTCGCTCGTAGGTGAGACAGGTAGGGGCTATTGAATTAGCTATTGAATCAGCACCTCTGTCTTAAATGCTTGATGGTGAAAAAGATTGCAAAATCGTAGCTGAAAGACAATCACAAGTTAGTCTGGGCAGGTAGAAGAAACTATATATTTCTCCAACAATTTTTTATTGAATACCTGCTGGGTGTCAGTTACTTCACTATGTGCTATGTGTACAGAAAAAAGGATAAAGTGTTCTCTATTCCTAAGAGACTCACAGCTTCTTGGAGGACACAAATATGAAAAGAAACAAATTAAAGTATTGTGACAAGAACAGCAGGGCAGCGATGCCACAGAGCAAAGGCAGGAAGAAGGGGAGGAGAGGGTGCTTTGGGGGTCAGTGGAAACTGAGCCAAGTTTGGAAAAATGAGGAATCTGCCAGGCAGACCATGGAGGGGAAAGCTTCTGGAAACTTGAAGTAGCTCAGGAAATCTGTGGCTATTGCAGGAGCCTTAAGTGTGAAGGAAAGGGCCAAGCCAGGTGGAAGGAGAGGGAGACAGGGTAGGAGAGAGTGCCAGGGAGAGGGCCTGAGGGAACTTGTCAAGAAGGAAAGGGGGACGAAAGCTTTCCCTTCTGCATAAGAGGACAGAACAGCAAACGTGATCTTGGTTTGAGAGGTAAACAAAGAAACCAAACTCCCCCTTCTTCTCCCAAAATGGATGCCAAAGGCAGAGCCACCTGCATCAAAGTAACTCAAAAAGCAACGTGGATGTAACTTTCATTATTACTCGAAAAAGTGCTGCAATTCCTCTTTGGTGCTTATTGACATCAATTAAGAGCAGACTTAGGCAAAGAAAAGTACAAGTTTGTTTGTTTGTTTAGAGATAGAGTCTTGCACTGTCACCCCAGCTAGAGTGCGGTAGTGTCATCATAGCTCACAACAACCTCAAATCCTGGGTTCAAGTGACCTCCTGTGTCACCTCCCAAGTAGCTGGGACTACAGGTGCCTACCATTGTATGGGGCTAATTCTATTTTTGTTAGAAGACAGGGTCTTATTCTTCCTCAGGCTGGTCTAGAGCCCTTGAGTTCAAGTGATTCTCCCACCTCAGGAAGGTACAAGTTTAAGTGCTAACATCCTGAAGTGAGATTCTTTGATTATAGTCTGGAAAAATTGGTAGTACTGACTTTCCTTCTGGAAAAAAGAAAAGTGAAATATCCAGGTGGCATTTCTGTGAGGAAAGCAATAATCATGGTTCTCAGCATGAATGCTTGCTTTTTTATTTTATGACAACTTTTATTTTTTGGAAATGAACTTCAAAATTTCTATACATGTTACAGAAATTTCCACATGCAGAGAAACAAGTTTATTTTTACTAATGTCTTCCTTATGTATATAATTTACAAACAAGCATGCCAATAAACATCGCTGGGAGATGAAATAGGCGTATTTTGTGTTTCTTGTAGGTGGTTATATTAAACTATATTAAAATTCCATCTTAATCTAATCAGTCAATTACTAAGTTTTTAAGATATGGCTTGGGGAAAAATTACTTTTCAGAAAATGGAACTTGTAAAAATCTTATGGAGAAATACCAAGTACATAAAAGCAACCTTTAAAATTATCTACTTATGTCTCATTTTCATGGAACAAATCTCTTCGCTGGCATTTTCCAATCACTGTGGTACCATCATAGTCCACCTAATGTAAGTGTGTTTCCCTTTGCTCATAGTTGTAGTCAGAAAAAGTTGTGTACGAGTCAGAATTTTCTAAGTCCAATCATTTGAAAAGCATGGATATTTTGAAAAACCTCTTCTTTGAAAAGGGATTCTATGGAGAGTCCTTTGGGGAAACAGAAAAAAAATTAATATAACAATACTTCAACTTGCTCATTTTAAAGATCAGATTTTGATAGATCTGATCACAGATGAGGCATTTGGGGGTATGTTTAAGTGACATGATTTTACTTCATGTATATTATATAGATTGAGTTGGAAGGATTTCTAAATACTCCAGAAGTTTGCTTGCAAAATATGTGCAAATTGGTGTTCTCATTTGCTGATGTGGAACAACTTAAAACAGAAAGACAAGGAGAATTTTGCCAAGGCCTCAAGGTTTCAGAGGGAAGAGAATCCAAAATTCTTATAGTTGTTGTTAATGTTCTTGCCAGTGTATCCTTTCAATGTTGAATGCATAATTTAAGTAAGTCTGAAGTTAATTACAGTTTATCTTGATCACAAATTTATTTTTAGGTGTCACAGTGCACCCAAGTCGAGCTACCAGTCAGCATCTGGCAGATCTGAACATTCAGTGCCTCTCTTTTTAAAAAGAAGTCGCCCTGGATTGTTCTATTGTTAACACTAAGGAGGGAACTTCCTGATTTTTTTTCTTCATTTTTATTTAGTGGTTTCTAAACCAAAAAGGAAACATTGAATGGTGCTTAATTTTAAGTCTATGGGTTAATATATTATTTTCTTCCCCCACACCTACTTCCCCCCGTTCCTGGTGATCATCGTAAGTGGGCTGTTTACTTATTTATGCTCTCGGGCTTTCACTTCTGAGTCTGGGATTTCCCCTTCTTTTCAGTTTTAATGTTTACGGGCAGAGCAGGTGGTGTGGAGAACAAGGGTGGCTGTGGTTAGCCCCTCTCTTTGTCTGGGGATGGAATCTCTGAGACCATGAACGACACCATTCACCTACACAGAGGGATAGGGTGCACCAACCAAGAACTCTTAAGTGGCTGAATCCCTGCTAGTCATTTCTGCTGTTCTCCGTAAGAAGGTCAGAGCAAGCATTTTGTAGCAAGGCAGCGGGGAGGACCTCGAAGCTCATAGGTAACCTCTGGGAGCAGCGCCACCTATCGGCAGAGCCTGGGACGCTATGCTCAGGCTGGGGAGGCTGGGTGTAGACTCAGCAGGAAGGAGTGGATTAGTAATGTCTGCCTGAGGTGAGAGTTAAGGAAGCGGTGTGCATGGCACAGATGGTCATCTCCTTGGTGTGGGACTTACAGATCTTGTGTGATAATGGGGAAACTGGGGTTTTCATCCCATTTCTGCCTATAATGAACAGTGTAACCTTGGGCAAGTGATTAACTTCCCTTGACCTTGGTTTCCTGCTCTTTAGAGAGGCGCAAATCTGGATCTTTGATTCTATATCTCAGGCTAGGTCACTCATGGTTCTCCATAGTTCATGAGGTAAGAGCTAAATCTTCATCTTGGTCTTTGGGTCTCTCGTAGTCTGACCTTATGCTGTTTTTCAGACCATGTCTTCAATTCCCTATACATACTGGCCAACTCAGATAACTCATGGCTTCTGGAACATGTTCTGTACTTTCCTATATCATCTCTTTTCTTTGTTAATCTCTCTCCATCTAATGCCTCTGCCTTCCACTCTTCTCTGCTTATTAAATCTTACCAAATACATTTTAGACTCTGAACCTCATAGAGCTTCTTCTCTTTGGGACCTATTACAATCTCAATGTGTTGTCGGATTGTTCCTAGCTAGTTTGTAAATTCATAGTGGGAAGGATTTGTGTTTTGTGCCTCCATTTTCCATGGACTCTCTTCGATGTTTAAATCAGGCTGACAAAATGTACTGAACGTTTACCTAAAGAAGAAAACAAAAACCAAGGAACAATGATAGAAATAAAAGTGGCAAGGAGATTCATTTAAGTCAATATATACATTGTGCCTGTTGCATTTTGGCAAAACAAGATGGCAGGAATTTCAGTGGGGACAGAAAAGAGTAAGAAATAGTCTCTGTCTTCAGGAGCTTATGGAATAATAATTAATATTTTCCATTTTTAATGCATATTCTTTTTACCACATCCTCTTGTGTGCTACCTTCTTAGAACAACTCCATAAAGTATTATCACCTCTGTTTTACTGATGATGAAGCTGGAGCACAATGTGCCTAAAGGACTTGCCTGAGGCTACATGGCTGGTAAGTGGATGCCTGGCTTCCGAAACTTGAGCTAATCCCAGGATTGACACTGCCTCCTTGGTGAGGAGTGGATGACAAGCACTGACTGGCATATCCTCTCATTTCCTTTCTCCTTTCTAAGCCTTTGCTGTGCTCTTTGGTCCACTTGGAATGCTCTCTTCTCCCACACCTCTCAGTTTATGGAGGTGCTTCTTAGGCTCTTAACACGTTTCCTTCTTGAAGCCTTTTCTGCCTCCCTCATCCAGCCAGGCCCCTGATAATGGGTGCTCTGTACACATGTGTAAAATGAATGCATTAATGCCAGCTCGAGTTCTTTTTCCACTAGTAAAGTTCTAAGGGTGAGGTAAGAACATCTAATAAAAAGTGACTAAGAATTCTGTTTTAATCAACAAACATCCATTGAGCGCTTGGCAAGGTCTTGGGAACACACAGAGGAAGACGTCCAGTGTAGAATAACTTTTCCCTGCTTTATAGAAGAGGCTGCGGGGACACCCAAGATTAGGTCATCATGGGATTTATGCCACGTGGAGAGAATTACTTCTTGCCTGGGGCAGGAGCAGAGAGGTTCCCAGAGTTCTGTTGTCTCCTTCCTGGTCCTGGCCCACGAAGAGTGGAGGGTAGGAGGAAATAGAGCCTGGTGTGGAGCGCACGGTCTCAGAGGGTAATTGCTGGTAATTGCTAAGCCAGAATAAGCACCAGAGCTTCTTCCCTCCAGGTTTCTAGGAATGGAAGGTCAGACTAGGCCCATTTGGGGATAGTTTCTACTCATTGATCTTCCTATCAGAAAGTGGTGGGTTTTATGTGTTATTTATATAGATCAGAGGGGCCTGTGAGTGACGGCTGCAGGTGCTGTGGATTCAGGACTGTGGCTGAGAGATGCTCACATGACTTAAGTCCACGTCTTCACTCCTTCAGGCTGCCGTAACGCCAGAAGTTTACTGTGCACAGTTCAAGGCGCTGGCAGATTCAGTGTCTGGTGAAAGCCTGTTTCCTCTGAGAGGGTGATCACTGTACCCTCCCATGGAAGAAGGGATGAAGGGGTCTCTAGCATTTGTCTAATAAGGGCACAGATCACCTCCCCAGGACCCCACCTCCTAATCCCATCACCTGGAGGGTGAGGATTTCAACATGTGAATTTGGAAGAACACGAACACACAGTGCCCAGCACTACAGTGTCATGAGTCACACGTGGGTCATTTATGGAGGTATGAACCTCAGGCTGAGCAAGGCCAGAGGGACGAAGGGCCTGGAGTGCCTGGGAGTGTCTAAAATGGAAATGGAAATGGTGACATCTTTGCTAGAACTGGAAAGATGAATGGGACCCCAGCAGGCTGAGACAGCAGATGGGGGGCACTCCAGGAAGAAGGAGCAGGAAGTGTAGAGATAAGAGTGGAGAGAGCTTGGGGACTGGAGCTTGGGGACTGCAGATCAGGGGTACAGCAAAACCTCACAAATCTTGGATTGTCTGTTTTAGATGTTGCTGGTATTTATGCAATTACACAGTTACCCAAAGATGGCAGAACAGGCACCTCCCTGCTCTCTGTGGCACACAGCCTGACATGGTGGTTTCCTTCCACCCCTCGGCATCCTATATGAAAGTTGCTGCCCAGCTTCTCCCCAGAAGCAGATGACCACAGCCAGCCCGACCTGCCTCCTGAGCTAAGCTTGCCAGAGACCACCCTGGCATTGTGCAGTGGCCCAGGAGGTGCCAGACTTTGGTTGTTCTTTCCCCTTATAAAGATTGTCAGCCCCTGAGTTACGAAAACAAAACAAAACAAACAAACAAAAAGCCTCACTACCCCAGATGTTGCATCCCAAGCCCTGACCTTTTCATAGCCAGTCTTGACCTTCATCGTACCACAACCTGACTCACCAGGAGAGGAGCCTTGATGCTGTTCTCTTGTTTCCTCTTCCAGCTTTCCCTTTCCCAGGCTTAACACGAAACAAAGCCAAACAAAAGTCTAACAAACCAAAACCCTCCCCGCTCTTTGTCTTCCGGAGATCAGTGTTACGCTGCTTGTTTTCTTTTTTGTGGAGACGTCATTTCTAGAGGAAAAGCACTGTGCATGCAGGGCCACGTGCTTTCTCTGCCTCGTTCAGGTGTTGATGCCTGAGAGGGGCCGGTCCACACTGTCTGTGAGAGCTGAGCTCAGAAACCGGTCAGGAGCAGCGGGTTGGCTGGGGCCTGATGGCCTGCCCACTGCAGGGAGGCCTGGCTGACTCCAGGTGATGGGAGCAAGTCTGACCAGGCAGATGACCGTGAGGCCTAGGACTCTGGAGAGGACCTGCTTAAGCAGGCAGTGGTTTTAGCAGCAGGTGGCAATATGAGGAAGAATTCATATCTGATACCTGATCAGAGATTTGAGCTCTAGATTGGCCACCTGGGACCCTGGGCCTCCCATTCAGACCTGCTTCCAGCCTGCCCCCTGCCAGTTCCCATCTCTTTAATCTGCTTCCAGCAGTTTACCCAAGTCTCCCCCTGTTGCCTGCAGCTTGCACTGCACTTCACTTCTGCTGCTGTGACCTTAGTTCAGGCGAATGTCTCACATGGTTGCCATTAGCAGGCTAGTGATAAAGGCCCTGCCCCGAGCCTCCCATCAGCTCAGCCTGATCCTGTTGCGCCCCCCAGATCTTTCGTGGGTCCCCCACTCCTCAAGCCTGGCATTCCCAGGCCTCAGGCAGGCTGTCACTGTCTCTCTGTGAATTTTTCTTATAGCCCTCATTCTCCTCCCTGTGCCCAGAGGCTTCCCGAAAAATCTAATGGGGAACCTGTTAAATATACAGTTCTCAGGTTTTTCTTTGAGGGGCACATGCCACTCAGCTGGGGCTGGAATCTGAGTGTTTCACACTGTAAGCACTGGCCGCGTGTCTCTGCAGATGACCTGGTTTCAGATCCAGTGCCTTTGTCAGGCCAGCCCTGTGCCCGGGTGTGCCCTTTCCCATCACCCGAACTCTGAGCTCTTCATGCTCCAGATCAGGTGTTCATTCCACAGAACTGTTAGTTCCATGATTCCTGCAGCAGCCAAAGGGGATTTCTTCTTCTACCCTTACATTAGTCAAGGTTCGCCAGAGACCAATAGGATATGTAGATAGATGTATAAAAAAGAATTTATTTTTATTTTTGTAGAGACAGAGTCTCACTTTATGGCCCTCGGTAGAGTGCTGTGGCATCACACAGCTCACAGCAACCTCCATCTCCTGGGCTTAGGCGATTCTCTTGCCTCAGTCTCCCCAGTAGCTGGGACTACAGGCGCCCGCCACAACGCCCGGCTATTTTTTGGTTGCAGTTTGGCTGGGGCTGGGTTTGAACCCGCCACCCTCGGTATATGGGGCCAGCGCCCTACCCACTGCGCCACAGGTGTCACCCTATAAAAAAGAATTTATTAGGGGGATTGGCTCGTGATTGTGGAGGCTGAGAAGTCCTGTGACCAGCCGTCCACAAGTTGGGGCCCCTGGGATGCAGAAACAGGGATCAGTATAAGTCCGAGGCCTCAGAACCCAGAAAGCTGATGGTGGGTGTAATTCTCATTCTGAAGCTGGAGGCCCCAGAACCCGGGAGGGCTCTATGTTCAAGGACGGAAAGGAAGAGCATGTCCCAGCTCCAGTGTGTCCTGGTTCCAGGAGACAGACACATGCCCTTTCCTCCTTATGCTCCTCCCTGCACGTTGGACGGCGCCTGCCCACGTGGGGGCAGATCTTCCCCGCCTGGGCCACTGACACGCACACCTGATCTCCCCTGGGAACACTCACAGACACACCCCAAATAATGCTTCACCAGGGTGCTGGGTAAATAGCCCTTAATCCAAGTGAGTTGACGTCCGAAGTTAGCCCTCACAACACCCTAGCTTAGTCCTGTCACCTGTTGCTCCAAGCCATCTTTTCCTGCTGATTATAAGGGAGTGAATGTAGGGAGTGTGTTTTATTCCTCCACGTGTATTCTCGCAGCTTCCAGGAAACCAACTTATATTTAATAGCTGCTCCAATGTGCAGGGTATTACACCATAAACAGTCAAATAAAAATATATGATGTTGCATTTAGTTTTGTGAGATTTTACCTCTATAAGAAAAGGATAGGAAGGATGTCTCAGGAATGGTAGTGACATGAATATCGATAACCAATTCCATTAAAAAATTTAGAAATATGAATTTTTAAAAGTAGCCCTTTTAGTTGTAGAATCGTATGTAAGAATTACCTTTTTCTTCCCCTCTCTTGTCTGGTGAACAGACCTCTGGAGGGCTTCTGAATATATTTGTAATTGCTAAGACCTTACTGACTTAACCTTATTTAACATAAGACTTAGGATTTTATTGTTCATCTGCAACTATGTTGTCTATTATATTTCCTTTCGGTGGCCACCAGAGACTCCAGTTAGCTCGGATTTCTGTTTTTCTGTTAACAGGCGCAGTGTCATGGCGCTCCCTGAGAGGAAAGAAAGCTGGAGTCAACCATTTATCTCTGACAGCACCACCTTTATTGATACATCCCCATTTTTAAATCTGCTTTTATCTGCATTGTAAAAATGAAATTATATAGCCATTACCAAAATTAGATAGGAGATTTATTGGATCAGAAGTACTTTCTTTCTAATCCTTAAATGACGGAAAGGTTCTTCTTTGATAATTCTATAAGAGAGTTAAAATTCCTTTTTATCCTGAAATGTTACAGATAAGAGACTAACCTAGTTGTGCTTCACTAATGTAAGGAGGGCTTGTCTTACAGAATCATGCAATGCCGACAGAGGCTTCTGATTCAGGAATATACAGAAGACTTGAGATGGTCATGGATTATAACATGAGTCATTGAAGAATATAAAAGACTTGAGAGGCAATAAACTGTTTTAGATTAGAACCTCTGATTTCTGTTAAATCTTTTTTCTTTTTTTTTTTGAGACAGAGTCTCACTTTGCCACCCTAGCTAGAGTGCCTCAGCCTCCCAAGTAGCTGGGACTACAGGCACCCGTCACAATGCCTGGCTATTTTTTGTCGTAGTTTGGCCGGGGCCAAGTTCAAACCCACCACCCTCGGTATAGGAGGCCAGTGCCCTACTCACTGAGCCACAGTCACTGCCCAGATTTCCTGTTAAATCTTAAGATGCTTCGCTTTTGTTTTTTTTCTAATAATATACATGGAGTACCATAGCTAATAAGAAGACTCTTCCCTTTCTCTTTTTTGCCTGAACTTCTTATACAACTTAGTAATATTTCTATTTTTTTCTTTAAGAGACAGACTCTCACTCTGTTGCCCAGTCTGGCATGCAGTGGCTTGATCATAGCTTACTGTGATTTAAATCTCCTGGGATCAAGCAAGCCTTTCACCTCAGTCTCCCATGTAGCAGGGATTACAAGCACACACCACCACACATGGATAATTTTTTTCTTTTTGGATTTTGTAGAGACAAGGTCTTACCTGTGTTACCCAAGCTGGTCTTGAACTCCTGGGCTCAAGCAGACTCCCAAAGTGCTGGGATTACAGGAGTGAGCCACTACACTCACTCCAATTTAGTAATATTTTGATCATGTGTTAATTATGGACAAGACTGAGACAAAATTGAATAAAAAATACTAAAATTAATCAATAAATATTTGTTATAGATCTACCATGCAGGATACTTTGCAAAAAATTGTGATTTAATAAAATGCTTGCCTCTAACAAGACTACATTTTAGGGATGTTATGGAGATTAGATAGATGTAAAGTACTTAATATGGTGTGTTGAGTAAATGCTAGCTGGTATTTTTAAGGTAACTTTGTGTAAGTAACACATTTGCAGAATTTCAGGGAGAATGAGTTAAGACAATCTAGACATATTAGTGATGTTTGATAAACAGAGATTTCACTCACTCTTTCCTCAACATAATGTTCTTAGCTTCAAGCGAAGAGAAATGTGTCAGTAGATGTAAACTGTGAATGTCTATTTTCAACTATGAAAGGGAAGCCAAATTTGGAACCAGTAAGGTATTCACATAGAAATAAAACATAATTACATATAATCCAAGATGATACAGGATTTCATGAATGGCCCTTATTTTAAAGATTCAAAAAATTAAAATCAGAGTGACAGTGGTTTGTTCTATTAGTTTTTGAAGGTGGTTTAAATTTCACATTCATCTCAAGAATTTTATATGCCATACATACTAAAATGGACCAAACTTGTTATCATGAGCTCACAAACAGCTACAGAAAGGTTCCAGGTTAGCAGAGAAACCTAGGGTTAGGTAAAGGCTTTCAGAGTAGTGAGTTGAATTATTTCTCCCACAAATTCATGTCCTTCTGGAACCTCTGACTGTGATCCTGTTTGGAATAGGGTCTTAGCAGGTATAATAATTAGTTAAGATGAGGTCACACTAGATTAGGGTGGGTCCTATATCCTATATAAGTGTGTCATTCTAAGAAAAGGACAGGATGGAAGGCCCTGTGAAGGTGGAGGTGGCAGTCGGAGTAATACTGCCACAGACCAGGGGCACCAAGGATTGTTGGCAACCAGTGGAAGCTGGAAGAGGCAAGAAAAGATTCTTCTCCAGAGCCTTCAGAGGGAATGTGGTTCTGCTGACACGTTGATTTTGGACTTCAAGCTTCCAGAGCTGTGAGAGAATAAATTTCTATGGTTCTAAGCCTGATAATTCGTGGTTCCTTGTCATGGCAGCATGAAGACTAATACAGACACTTACCAGAGATGAACTTCAGTGCACTAGAGCCCCATTTTGTAGTCTTAAAGTGGTCACAATAACACCTATCACACAAGTTTTTGTAGGATTACATGACAGACTAAGTAAGCATCTATTTATAAGAATTTGGTACATGTGCAGATGGTTTTTGTTTGCATTCTATCTCAAATTACATTCTTATGCATCAAAGTATCACCTCTTGTACCGAATCTGAGATTTCAGCTTATGGAAAGGAAAAACTATTTTGTATAGGAGCATCCAAAAGTGGAAGCGGCATCTCCTGGGGCAGTCGATTTCCCTTCCGGGAAAAGATGTAGGCAGAGCCTTAGTCATCCAGAGTGTTCACACCAGTGTATTGGGTAGAGATTGCGTTTTGGTCTGTGTAACAGAAACCCACCTACAGTGGCTTAATCAAATTGGGATTCACCAAAAAGTTTCTCCCGTAATAAGATGTCCTGAGCTATGTCTCCATGGCTAGTGTAAAAGCCCCATGAAGCCATCAGAGGCTCAGATCTTTCTCTCTCTGTCCTGCTGTCCTTCCATGTGGCATTCACCCTCGATGCCAGGAGATGGCTGCCCTTCCTCCAGCCTCACATGCTCATTCCAACAGGAAGAAAAAAGGGAGCGTCAAGAATGAAGCTGCGGACCATGTTAAGAAAGCAAAACTTTTCTGGAAATCCTCAGTGCATTCAGCTTGAGTCTCATTGACCAGAACTGGGTCACATGGCCTCTGGTGAACGTGAGAGTGTCTGGATGTAAGAATTTCTGCCATATGAGTTTAACAATTAAGCTCACGATCTTGCCACTGAGCGCTTACCTTGGCAGCACTATACAAACAACTCAGAAAGGGTTCATGGTTGGCAGGTTCTCATAGCTATGTTCACGTTGACATGTGGCTGTGTCTTACTGAGTGGCGTGCACTATTGCTGTTGCATGTTTTTGTGTGCTGTCAAGAGAATGTTGAAGCTTGAATTAGACCAAACAAATAAACATTTGTAAACATCTTGTTAAACTTGGCAAAAGTGGAAGTGAAGTCAGGGACATGTTAGTCGAAATTTATGGGGATAATGTCATGTATGGCAGTGTATGAATGAATTAAAAGTTTTCTGAGGGACAGAAAGTGTCATTGATGAAGACAAGTCAGGGTGGCTGGTAAGGAGCAGAACTCATGAAAACATTGCAAAAATTCATTGAATTGCGCATCAAAATCATCGGCTGACTATGAGAAACATAGCAGACTAAGTAAACATCTATAGAGAAACAGGAAAATCTTAACTGATAATCTTGGCAAGGGAAAGGAATGGCTCTTGCATCACCACAGTGCACCAGCTCACACGGCACTATCTGGGAGGCAGTTGTTAGCCAGTAAACAAATGTATTGGAACACCCTCTCTACTCACTTGATCTGACCTCCAGTGACTTTTTTCTTTACCTGAAGATAGAGGAAATATTGAAAGGAAGTGATTTTGATGATATTCAGGACATCGAGTATAATACAACAGCTCTGATGTCCGTTCCAGAAAAAAAGTTCCAAAATTGCTTTGAAGGATAGACTAGGGAAAAAAAAAAAAGAAGAAGTTAACTGATGACTCCATACTGAGCCTCAGAGTCAAAGCTTTCTATAATAGACGTACTCTTACCTGACAATGTGAATGTTACTTTCTTTGTATTATTATTATTATTATTGCTTAATATTTCGATGTAGCAATTGTCTGATTTCTTTTCTGAATGTGTTTATCTTCATTCATTCTTTGCAAGGTTTTTGTTTCCAGTCCTTATCTTAAACATTGTTATTGTTATTAAATTTTAAGCCTGTTTAATTCTGAAAAAAAAAGGGGAGGGTAGACTAGGGAGTGACATCAGTGCACAGTTTCCCAAGGAAAGCACTTACATGCTGCCCATAGTGATATTCAGCAACGAGGTATGGAGCACTTCTGCTAGGACAAGTTTGTGAACTTGATTATTGTAGCTGCCTCAGATCACACACACTAGGTCTATAAGAAGAGCCAGCCTCCGTGAAGTCACTAATCGACACCTCCTCCTTCCAAATCTCACTTAAATGTCTGCTGGTCACAACCTAGTCACATCTAGACCCTTTGCTGCCAAGGGGACTGGGAAATGTCGGGTCTGGCCATCTGGCCTCTGCAGTTCAGGAAGGTGCACCACCCGGGCTCCATCAGGGTGCTCGGCCAGCTATGCACAGTGCCTGGCACTGACAGCATTCTGAGCAACTGCCCGCACTTGTTCCTCCAAGACAGCTTGCAGGTCATGGGGAGTGAGGCCACTGGTGAGGAGGCACCGAGAGACCAGAGCAACACAGGGACGAGTTCAGGCCCATACACCCCAGGAGCCTGCAGGCAGGGCATGCACCCAGGAACGGACAGCGGGGGGCTGAGGGGGGATGCAGAGGGCAGAGGAGGTGCAAGTCCCGGGGAGCATGTCGGTGGACATGTGAGGGAGGAACCTGCTTCTGCTTTCCCTCTGCCTGGTCTGTCTCCCAGGTGCTCAGTTTCTCTCTCCCAGGTGCGTGGTTTCAGGCAGACATGTGGCTCCAAGGCAGGCCCAGCTCACTCACCTCACAGCACTGCCAAGCCCCGTCCAGCAAAGGAGGGGCTCCTGTGACAGCTGCACGAAGTGGCTTGTGTGGCCTGGACTACGTGGCCCTCAGCTGGTCCTAAAACTAAAGTTAGAATGTGGGTAGGACTAGTTATGAGTACAGGAGCAGAAGGAAAACCCTCTACCCTGAGAGGCCTTTGTTGGAAACTTCTAGGCTCAATGTTGCAGGGAAGAAGCTGAGTGAGCCCTATTTAAAAAAGAAACAAACCCCTAAAAGGAAACTGATTGGGAATCTTCCCTCCTCCTCTTTCCCTCTCCTCCCCTCCCCTCCTTTCTCTTCTCTCTTCCCTCTCCCCCCTCCTCTATCTTTCTTTTCAATCTAAGTTTGTGTTTCATAGTCTGTGATATAGGCAATGAGATAACCGAGCTATTTGTTGGAATTGATCTTGCAGACAGCCAAGGTGGCAAGCTGGGTAATTCAAGTTTAGAAAGGATTGTTAATAATAATAAAAAAGGATATAACTGTGATTTGTCATCTCTCTCCCACCTTTTATGTATTTTTGGTTTGTTTGTTTTTGGTAAGCCATTGGGGAGGATTGGACTGATTTGCTGATGTCATTCCTCCTTTTGCTGGTTGCATTCATCTTAATCTTTTACCCAGACATACCTTCTGTAGGAGCAGAATCTATAAATGCAACTTGCAGTATGCAAAAATCATTTTCTAGAAACTGATTCCGTTTTAATGCCATTAAATGCAATCAGGAGTTACCAAGCCTCTTACTGGAACTCTCTTCCAAATGTAACCTAATGCAATTTACCTTTCCTTTGGTGCTGAAGTTCCCAACAGCTGGAGCAGACGTTTCTCAGACAGAGCAGTTTGGCTCAGAACAGGTGTCTTTTTCCTTTCTTCCTCCTGTTTCGTTCACTTCATGTTAAGATCCTGGTGTGACGTTACAGTGAGCTTTTGCTTGGGCCGTTGGTTAGCTCCAGACACTGTGAGATGCTGCCATATCAGAAACCGGACTTGAAAGCCCCATGGGTGTCAGATGTTACTGGGTGAGCCCTGCCCTAAACCCCTAGATGAAGTCTCAGTCTACTTCAGAATCACAGAATCATGCAACAATATAGGAACACTTTCTCTCTAGTGAAAATGGAGCAGAATGACTCTTTCTCATTGGTACTACTTTTCAATTAAAAATGTTCTTTCTTAACAAGAAAAAGTTTGTACATGGGTATTCGAAAGGAGAGAAGAAGCCAGTCAGGCGCAGTGGCTCATACCTATAATCCTAGCACTCTGGGAGGCCAAGGCGGGTGGATTGCATGAGCTCAGGAGTTTGAGACCAGCCTCAGCCTGAGCAAGAATGGGACCCCCCCTCTACTATAAAATAGAAAAACTGGCTGGTTGTTATGGCAATCACCTGTAGTCCCAGCTACCCAGGAGGCTGAGGCAGGAGCATCACTTGAGCCCAAGAGTTTGAGGTTGTTGTGAGCTATGACGAAGCCCTGGCACTCTAGCCTGGGCAACAGAGTGAGACTCTGTGTGAAAAAAGAGAGAGGGGAGAGAGAGAGTGTGTGAGAGAGAGCGAGCGCAATTTTGATTCTTTCAGCTTGAAAATAATTACAGTATTTTAAATTTCAACTTGCAGTTTTGAATATATGCAGTGCACTTGCCTTTAGTGATTTAATTATTTGTTTCTGAGCTCATGACAAAAAGACATGGTGGAATCTGGGGGAGAGGAGGAATCTTTTCATTCCCTAGTATCTTCTGCCAGAATTTGGATCATCTGTTCAAGGCATTATTTTAAAGTTCATTTTCTATTAACTATAACTTATACCTGCATCAGGCTTGTCTGTCACGGGTGCTCTTTGATGATATTTTGAGGCCTGGCCATATGGGAAGTAGGATAACATGGGCAGTCCAGGGAGCCAGTCTGATAGTGTCTGAGGAAGAACTCACACCCCTCTCCCCAAATCTACCTATAGGACCTCTATTAACAAGAGATGCCCCTCACGGTAAGGAGTTCTGGCTGCAAATCCCTTTTATCATGGGGAAATAAATGCAAAGCAATGGACATAATGTGCCTTCTTGGAGCCCAAGCCATGCAGATAGGCATGGGTTTGCTTCAACACGTTCTGAGTAAGAGCGATAGATTTTTCTCAGAGCCTTTGGTGGTAAGGACTGGGACTGTCAACTGGCCTTGCTATTGAAAACCTACCCTGCTTTCCTGGGCTGCCTGACCTGAAGTCACACGCCCACCTTTGTTTACTCGCCTGTTCCCTTTGCCCCCTCTGCCTTGCTGGCTCCTGAGCACCGGGAGTGACCGTCGACCCTCACTGAAGCCATTTCCCAGAACTGTTGACGTGTGGTCCTTCCCAGCCTTAGTTTCCATTTGGTTTGGAAATAGACACGTCACTGTGTTCTCTTCCATGTGTGTTTCCGGCTCCCCTCCGATGGCTGCAGTGGTCTCCAGTCCAGCACATTAGGACTGAGGTCCCACTGCGTTTTCCCCCGGGGCCCGACGATCTTCACTCTGTCAGGGGCAGCAACTCTGCTCTCCTCATCCCCAGGCCCAACCGTTCTGCCTGCTCCCTCTCCTTTGCCATCTCTCAGCTTTTTTTCTTCCACATATCCCTGCCCCTAGGTTGTGAGAATAATCTCTGGCCCATGGAGTAGTAGTACAACTGAAAATACTCTTTTGTAACCAATCTAGTATCTTCTTTTTATACACAAGGAAATAGCAGCTCCAGAGAGATTAAACAAGTCACCTTGCTCTGAGCTAGTTGGAGCAGAGTCAGGCTGACTCTTCTTTCTCCTAGTCCTGTGTTCTTGCTGCCCCGCTGGTGGAGCCCTGCTCCCCCCGTTCTCTCCCCCCTCCCCTCGTGTATTCTGTATGTTCGAGCACTCAGATTTATTGTGCCAAAACACTACTTTTTGCCATTTCTCTCTCTCTTTACATACATACACACACAAAAGCACAGAGACTTTTGGTGGTCCCTATAGCTAGGATGACTGACTATATAATGTATTGCCCAACTGGGTCTCTTGAGAGTGGAAAAAAACTCCAGGGCAAAAGGGAGAAGCCAGGATTGTCAAACCGGGATGCAGGCTCAGGCTTCCTACAGTCTAAATCATAAAGACTAGATGTCCCCACCTGGAATTTAAAAGATGATAACCAGGCTCCAAATTTCTACAATCAGGCCTCAAACTACCCTTCTAAGCTCTGTGCTCAAGAATCACCACAACGTTATGCCATCCTTCTTGGTGTATATCCACTTTGTTTAGATTTCTGCCTTGGAGCCTGGAAGTCTTTCTCTGCTCACCTGATTTTCTATTTTCTCGAGGGGCTAGTTAAGTCCCTTTTCTTCCATAAAATCTGCTAAGTCGGTTTCATCTGCCAGAGTTGTCTAGCTCCTCCAAAGTCATGCACTCACCGCCTGTACTGCTAATTTGACACTTACAAGTTGTGAAGCGAAGTGATCTGATTTTTTTGATGGTAGTGAGGATACAGTCTCTGATCATTCCTTCTATAAATACATCTGCTTAAAAGCATGAGACCCAGAAGAAAACATTACAATGAGGAAAACTTTGAAAAGAGAAATCAGAACTTTGTTTTGCTAACAAGTCTATAAACTGTACAATCTCGGAATTTGGCACCAGCTAAGGGAAGTATGCTTGCAACCCCACTTCTAATTTTTATCTACACATGTGTGAACTAACTTATGTATGAAGTTGTTGCTTGCGGTGTTATTGTAATCCCAGAAGGGTGTAAACACCAAGTGTCCAGAAATAAGGAACTAGTAGAATAGCAGACAGTGGAGTGCTACCTGGCAGTCAGGAAAACAAAGAGTCAGGAAGATCTCTTGTGTATGAATGTGGGAGATCTGTAAGATACAGGGGAGGGAGAACGCAAGGTTCAGAAGAGTGGATATTGTCTGCTGGGGAAGAATGTGTGTGTGTATATTACATATTCTCTCTCTGTAAAGATACATATACCACATGGATACACAGTTTATATAACTGTACTTTTGCAAAAAGAAACAATGTGAGTCAAAAGTTATAAACTTTTAGTTATAAGTTAAATTCTGGGAAGCTAATGTAGAGAATGCCAATTATAGTTAAAATTGTATTATATACCTGAAATGTACTAAGAAAGTAGAATTTAAGTGGCTTCCCCCCTCCGCCCCCCCACAGTAACAAAGTATGATGATAGGCTTGTTAATTAATTTGACTGTGGCAATCATTTCACAATGTATAAGTATATCAAACCATTACTTTAAAAAAAATTTTTTTTGAGAGCGTGTCTCACTATGTTGACCTCAGTAGAGTGCCGTAGCATCACAGCTCACAGCAACCTCAAACTCTTGGGCTTACGCAATTCTTTTGCCTCAGCTTCCCAAGTAGCTGGGACTACAGGTGACTGCCACAAAGCTTGGCTTGTTGTTGTTGTTGTTGTTGTTGTTGTTGTTGTTGTTGTTGTTTTAGGAGTGGTCATTGTTGTTTGGCAGGCAGGGGCTGAGTTCGAACCACCAGCCCCATTGCATGTGGCTGGCACCCTAGCCGCGGAGCTACAGGCACCAACCCAAATCATTACATCTTGAATATATATAACTTTTACTTTTTTTTTTTTATTTTATTTTTTTTATTGAGTCATAACTGTGTACAATGATTCAAGCTTGGAGTACAGTGTGCAGGCTTCCCATACAATCGGAGATATTTTTATCCACCTGATTAATGTAACATTCATGATATTTTCTCATTTACTATGTGAAA
>CAUYRH010033316.1:0-77354 GCA_963574655.1 Perodicticus potto | reverse complement strand
CTCAAAAAAAGATAAGAGAATGAGGTGAAAGCTATATTAATAAGTTTGATGTAACCATTCCAAATTGTATATAAAATAATCAACACATTGTACCCCACAAAAGCATAAATGTATTCATGATCTATGTGTATATGACTTAATAAAAGGAAAAAAAAAAGAAAGAAAGATAAGAGAAGAATGAGAACCTGGTACATGGTTTCTGCCCTGCACAGGGATCCCCTGACGAAACAGGATGCTCCAGCGTGGCAGTCACAGAGGCATGCAAATGGGCATCTAGTTAAATGTGTGAAATATGGAAAGTGACGATCGCAGCAGCAGTTGATCCTCAGGCATTTGGAGGCCGATACCTGTAACTGTTGTTATCTATCTGTAGTCAACATAGGGTTCAGTGGTAATATCAAGATGAGGAATAGAGCTCCCCTACTCCTGGGTTTGAACTTCAGCTCTCAAGTGAGAAAGTGGAGTATCTTAATAGCATCATAAATTAAAGAGTTTAACTTAAAATGGAAGGTCAGTTTTATGACTTAGGCAAGCATGGTAGTCAGGGGTAGTGTAAAGGAGTCATATAATTTGTGACAACATAAATGTTTATGCCTCAATTCTCATGAGTCACATGATAACTCAACTGCTGTGAGTACAGATCCCATGTGTAGCTATGTATTATTTCCAAGCCAACAGATATAAATATGCAAGCTACTTGGGTTTCATAGCAAGTTAAATAATCTCCCTAAGCCGTACATATCCTTGGTAAATTTAAATAGTAAAATCTGGCTTTTAAGCCTCAATGAGGACTATTCAAGGGTACTCAACAAATGTTAGCTCTAAATTGGTTGGGAATAGAAAACAATTTCTGACTTAAAGCAGGACTGTCTGGAGGCTGGATCTTGATTAAGCTGAAGCTGATTGATATGGGATATATCAGTGGATCTATCTAGTTGAAAGAACCTGAGGAATGCAATAGCAAGAAACCTCAGAACAGGCTGATAATTATTCGTTGCTAATTCCTTACTATGAAACAATGTCTTACTTCCCCTTCAATGAGAGATAAGATCTGATGGTGTGGTATATGCAGTGTGGTATTGGAGAACATGAAATAAATGATTCCGAGGAATAGCAAAGGCTTGAATCAGAAAAGGCTGAAATTGCTGAAAAGTGGGATTTCAGGAGAAATTATGGAATATGTCTAGGTCACATAACACAAATATATAGAAAGCCCCTCTACTTACACTCATCAAGATCTCAGGCAGGGAGACATTAGCTGACAGAGCAGAAAAAATTCAATTCTATTACCATTCAACATTTATTAAATATACTCTGTGTGCAAACAATGGTGCAAGTGTATAGAGAGTCAAGGCCTAAAAAGTAATTTTCTGTTGTATCAGACTGGGACATGGAAGCCAGGTTGTTATGAAAGGACTTTGCCACACCCAGTCATATGAGCTACATGAGCCAAGCAGCAAGGATTCCATACAATGCATTGGCTGAGAACAAGGAAAATAAAAGGAAATGTTTTGGAAAAGAAATGGTAATAGTGGGACAGGACATATATGAGAAAAGAACTTATGTGTGGGAGAAAGGAGACCCTAAAGAAGAGAAAGTGGAATGGCAGATTAAAAGTGTACATGTATATAGTGAATATATGGTGAGTATGTGAAATTTAATAATAAAAATTATAACTTTATATAATGAGAAACGTATGCTGCTAATTTATTAACATGCCCTGCTTTCAGGATCAGTAAATTTATTTTTTAAAGTAGCTGTAGGTAGCCATAGTTAGCTCTTTGCATAAACCCCATTTTTCTGTAAACCAAAAGAATTAAAATCTGGTCTATATGTCCTTTGCTTGTGTACACGTATTTTAATTTATGATAAAAGTTGTCTTGTAGACAGGGAAAGGTTTATATCATAAAGTCTTTCTCAGTCCACTCTCTTAATTCAAAGAGTAAAAATAAGAAATTCATGTTTTCTCATGAAACACATTTGACACCCACAGACTTTACTATCCTGTAAAATCAACATTTTAGAAGCTCTATCCTTTTCTTACATGCATTATACATTATCCCTGTCTTGCTTTCTCCTAATAAATAGTTTCAGGCCACAATCAGGCATCAAATCAATTGGGAGGTGAGTTAACATCCCCAACAACATAATTTTATAACTTTCCCTGTGACTGCCTGGACATGCCGAGCCTCCTGAAAGGTTGCTTTTCCTCCTACATACTTTACAGTGACTTGGGTGTGTTATCGCAACACTTCAAGATTTGTTTGTTTTAGTGAAGTACATACCTCATAGTGCTCTGAAGTATCTGAGAAATATTATCGAAGATTTTAGTTCCTTCAGCCTCTCAGAATGACATGTACCTTGGCTGAACTTTGAAATAAATTCTACATTTTATCACTGTTTTACTGCATCCTTTTATTTTTGTTGGTTTCTCTTACAAGCTTGATTTGTCTTTGATCTTTCCATACTTTGTATCTCCACTGAAATTTATGGAGTATGAACCTCAGTTTTTTTTTTCTATAAAATACCCTTGAAAACTTAGTGCCACAGTATTTCTCTTCCACATGAACAAAAGGTAACTCATCCAGTTCTGATCCTGGTTTGTTTGTTTGCTCCAAATTTAAAAAACAGACAAACACATAAGCAAAAAAAAACAACAAAAAAAACATTTCTTCAAAACTTTCTAAAGCCATTTATGAAGGGTATAAGAACATTTATAATTTAAATATTTATTATGGATCCTGGAAGTTCTGGACTTCCAACACCCTGAGATTTACTAATGAGTATCATTATTATTGCTATTGTTATTAATTATCCACATTGAAGGACTTATTTAAAAAGTCAACAATTACTGTCTTCCTTCATTCCAACCCATTATCCACAACAACTTCTATGTACCCCAGCTCACTCCCCATACCCAAGGATAATTTATAGTGAAAGGAAAAGGATTCTTTGACTTTCAGATTCCCTCTAAGTGGCCATCTATTTTCTAATCTCAGTGATGGCTTTCATCTACTGATTTATATCTTTCTCGTTAGTTCCTTCATTTCTCTCTCGCTCTCCCCCTTTGTCTCCCTTGCTCCCTTTCATTTGCCTTTCTTCCTTTCTTTGTGCCTTCCTTCCTTATCTCCCTTGTTAAAGGCTTATTTATATTCTAAGTTATAGCCTGTAGGCTAAGTGTTGGTGATATGGAAATATGGACCAGGAAGCTACATATCCGAAAAGTTCAGCTGGAATCACAGCTATGGGGTTAGAATTGACAGAGATTGTGAAATGAGAGCACAGGAGAGGGGAAACCTTAACAGTGCTGCTTGTTGGCTACTAAGCTTTCACATCCTTCTGGTAGAATCCATCAGTAGTCAGTGACAGTGAGCTTCATCAGTACTGACGGTCTCTAGTAGGCTTCTAGTGATCAGTCTTCTCAGCAATGGCTGCTTCCAGTGATTATTCTAAGGCTCACTGAAGGGTCTCTCATGACTTGCTAACTTATATCATTGGACTGATCTAAAATCATCTTTTGTAGGATAGCCTGTGGCAGTATTCCTGCTAACTATCTTAGTAGAAACCATGGTCTTAATCAGATCCTTTAAGAATTCCTTCGAGCACTGATTCAAAGCACAGGATAGCATTAGAGAAGCACATCACTATTGAACAACACTGTCATATGTAAAGGATTCATATGACCCTTAATAAGACCCTTAATTATTCCCTTGACCTAGGGTGATTCTAATAGTCCCAAAGGATTTCTGATAATTGAAAAGTATGCAGAATATATTCTGTTGAAGAAACTAATCAAATAGGGTACTACTCATTTCTGTCTTCCGGAAGGAATGCTGCTGAACCTGATATCCACAAATGAGTCTTTCAAACAGCAGAGCCCAAAAGAATTAAAGACCTTTTAGCAATTGTGTATGGTAGACAAAGATTTGGATTGCCTGGGGGAGCAAATATTGACTAAACATTTGTTAAAATGCTACTCTTCAAATAAATACATAGCAAGAGTGGTGCTTCTTAGATAGTGCTAAGAAAGAAACTAAAGATAAGACAGAAAGGAATAAAGTGACATATGATATTCAACAATAAAAATAATAGCAAGCATTTAGTATCCCCAGCACTAAGCTCTGTAGGTGCAGTAACTCGTTAAAACCTCAAAAATCCTTATGGGTTTAGAAAAATTATTACAGCCATTTAACAATGTCAAATCAAACTTATAATGGAATAATAATAAGAAGAAAAATTATCTGATACATTTGTATGCCGGTATACTGGCCATGGTACTATGCCTATGAAGTTATGCTGCTTGACAAAAGTCTCAAATTTTTTCATGAGCCTTTAGCTTTAGGAGTAGATGAAAAATTATTTTCCATAACATTCTTTGATATGCCATTTTCTTTAATCAGTAGTTTATAAATTATAGTATGTGATCCACAAACTTCTACTGATGTGTGACAAGGTAAGATGGAGTGAGAGAAAGATATTAGAAATATTTGTGGCAATATGATGTTGGCTCTAAGTCTACCTGATTATTTGTCGTAATTTATTTTAGTTTTTTATAAAGTTATCAGTTCCCAATGGTCTTACTTGAGATATGCATAAAAGTTGAACTTCAACTGAGATCCTGATAACTCAACTATCAACTTACACCAACAGGACTCACATAAGTGAAATGTTTTCATTGATATTTTTCAGGGGTAAATTAAAATTTATCCCAAACATGTAAGACATATTATTCATTTAGTTTCTTTATATGTAATATGAAGAAAGTAGATTCTTTTTTCCAATTTCTTCTTACTCTCAGGTGTAATGATTTTAAGACTTATAAAGAGGATAAAATAGGAGATAAGCTGATTGGAATCTGGTTCACTGAAACGCCTGAAAAGCACATGGGAAAGCACAGTCCTTAGAGTCTCATATATTTGCCACATTTATATTATTAATACTATTTCTTTTAAGTATTGTATGAATTATTTTCTATATAAAGTATCTCTATGGCATTATCAAAATGAGAATAAAGGTTACTATTGACTGTGCCATGACATTTTGTTGGTTTTAGAAGAAATTTAAGTTAGTAATCTATATGTAGTAGAGTTATACACTTCACAAAGTTTTTATACACTTTGCAAAAGTTTCAGGTTTAAGATTCCTGATCTTTCTTGTAATATACTCTCTTTTCCCATTAAACTAACACTCCATCAAACACATATTGCTTACCAGGAACATTTAGAGAATGTAATGTGTCCATATACGTCAGTTAATCTTGGTGTGTAAATAGCCAGGTACAAGAGTAATTAAACAAGTACTTCTCCAGTTGATAGGGGAAAGCCCTAGAAAACTCAAAAGAGAAAAATTCACTCTTTAAGAGATTAAGAATACAGTTGCTAATTCCACATCTTTATAAATCTTCTATATACTCCTATGTGGCAATATGATAAAGGACTAGTCATCACTATACCCACTAAAAAATGCCACCGGTTATTAAAGACAAACTAAAAACACTAGTATGCCAAATTGAGAACAATATCAATGACAGTTTACTCATTTCAAGATACTGAATTCCAAATTATTTTCTTCCATTTTACCACATCTTACTCAAAAATTCAAAATTCTCCTTTCCTTTTAGTGAACTACACACAGTTTTCTATTTTTTTTTCACAGAAAACACACATTTTATTCCTTGATTAGTTGTCTATAAAATAGTTCAATGGCTTCTTGATTGATGATTCAAATGCATAAGTTCTTGCTTACCCACTTTGCCCCTCTACCAACCTTGTCTGCATATTTCAATTTTCCTCTCTCAAATGTCACAGAGTTGCAAATCTAAGCCAGGTTTACTTTTTGTTTTCTTCCTGCAGTATTTAAAAAATGTTGTATATACCTCTAGTTTTTTATGCTATCAGTTTTTCAGATCCTATAGTTTGTATTCCCTAGTTTTTTTTTGTTTGTTTGTTTTGATTATTTCCATTTATAGCGCTTCACAATTATTACAATATGCAAATACAAAACCAAATCTTCCATTTGTCAAATAGATACAAAGAAGAAAACTTCCAGCTATGGATTGAATGTACCTTCCTCAAATTCATGTTAAGCCTAATTCCCAGTGTGGTAATATTTGAATGTGGAGTCTTTAGAAAGGTGATTAGGTCATGAGGGTTCCACCCTCATGAATGGGATTAGTGCCCTTATGAGAAGATACACAAGAAAGCTTGCTCCCTACTCTGTGCGGTCCAAAATTTGTAGGTACAAGAAGAGGAGATCTATCTGCAAACCATAAAAAGGGCCTTCCCCAAGAACACAATCATACTCAAACCCTGACCTCAGGCTTACAACTTCTAGAAATACATATTTGATGAGTAAGCTACCCAATTTATAGTATTCTGCTAAAGCAGCTGAAAATTACTAAGACATTCTCATGTATAATAACTCATCTAAGTAGAGTCATATTTAAAGAGAGATTACCTTACCTTCTTTATAATAATAACATCTACAGATTATGAGATAAATTTTTATAGTATTTTTCCTTGATAGCCTTCTGGATAAAATTTATTAATGGCAAATATTTTTAGGAGACCAACTACTAAAAGGGGTTTTATTGCTATTTCTTGGAGACTCTTGGTAACTGAAATAATTGACAAATTGTTGTATGATTATGAAAATTTGCAGGGATAGTCTAATATATTTAAGTACGCATGCTCTGGCCTATGTCTTATCTATAAATACATAGCTAAGTCCCCAAGCTAAATCTGTAGTAGTTGGCATTGAATTATTTTGGGATTTACATATGTATACTCCCATGCTAAGAGCCTTTAAGTGCTGCATATAGTTTTATATTTCTTTTTCATAGAAAATTCACATTACATTCCTTGGCTAATTTTCTATCAAGAAGTTCAACTGAAAAAGTGGCATAATGCCAGATAAAAATCTTACAGCTCACCATATTTTTATTCCTTCATATATATATACACTTAAGAAGAGTTTTAAACACCTATTTCAAAAATCTGTCACATTATCATTATTTAGTAACCATTGGAAAATTTAATTATAGTTTAAGCATTTTTTGATAGAGAGTGTTTGGTATCAGTAAGTGCTTATGAAAACAAATGGAGTCATGTTGGTGGAAAGATTTACTATGCAGGAGAAGGATTTAAAATCTTCAACTACAGAAGCATAATTAAATTAAGCTTACTGAATAGTTTTTTATACTAGACAGTGATTTCTAGCAGTGGAACACATTAAGAGGATGGGTAGAAGGCCACTCATTTTATTCATGTTTTCAAGACGACAGAAATCCTGAAATTCAACTTAACTCTTCCTCACATTGTCATGAAATAGAGCTACCAATGAGCAGATATTTTTTAAGAATAATTGTATGTACTCTTTCAAACTGTAATTCTTGTCCAACCCTTGAGCAGACTGGAGAAAAATGCCTTCTTTACAAACAAAAGAAGGTAACTATAGAATAAAAATTTTAATTTGTAATTATAATTAATATTACTTTTATTTATTCTTTATACTAACACAATTTTTTTGATTAAGTGAATAATTGACTGAGGAGTTCTAATCCTGAAAACATCAAGAATATGCAGATATTAAACAAATCAGGGAAGAAAATAAGTACTTGAATGCAGTTGAAAATTTATTTGGCATAAGTCAATACATTGGCCAGGTCTTGACCATGTTGCTGGCTCCTCTATGATGTGAGACTGCTACAATTCACCAGACATAGCAATCGGATTGATGTATCAGGGTGATGGAGGAGCTGAGTCCATGTCTCAGAGCTATGTATCTATTAACCACATGGTCCTTTTTAGCAATTGAAGGACATTTTTCTAGTTTTGAAGTCCATTTGTAGCTAGGAAATGACAAAACATCATGTGACTTGCCAAAATTTTGCTGTAGTGAGCTTTGGTTTATATTTTAAGCAACCATGGGTTAACCACTTGCCCAGTATCTTTGTTCAGTGTCAAATTCATTGTCTATTTAAATATTTTTTATTCATGTTTGTTTTGACCCTATAAAGAAATTTAAAGACTATCAGAAGTTGGCCAAAGTTTAAATGTACCTTCACAATTTGTTGTTGTTGGTGGTACTGGTGATGGTAATTACCTGAAGTTTAAAAATCTACCCAACATTACTGTTATGTGCTAAAATCCTTTAGTAGAAACAATTACAAATTGACTAAATTCTCCTTTAAGTTGCAAAACATTTGTCAGCTGAGGTTATTTAATACAGATTTAAGCAAGCTGGCTTTCTAAGAGGTCCAGGAAAACTAATGTTTCAATGGGTATAAAACATGTGATTTGGAGGGAAAAAAAGTACTTCAGCAATGAGGTTGGCAAGTTCCGGTTGTGGAGATCAGTAGTCAACGCTTCAATTTGTCTAAGGTTTATTCAGCTTGTCAAGCATCATGTGCTTGTTTGGGGGAATTTTAATGTAGGTTGCAAAGTGAATGGTGTTTCTATTGCTATTGTGACAGAAGGCAGGGGAGAAGGCAGCTTGTCATGGATGGAGTGAAACCTAAGGATGCCCCTTCTCCAGGGGTAAAATGTGACCCTATAATATGTGAAAGTTCCTAAAATGGTGGATAAATGTAGGGCAAGGAAGCAAAAGAAACCAAGGGAAGCCCTTTGGTCTTGCCAAATATAGAGAAGTCAAATTTACATTTTTTGCAATGTTCTTTTAAGAATCCAATGTCTTTATTTTAAAAAAACAGTGGTCAAAATGAGAAAAAAAAAAAAACAAAAGACAGAAAGAATCCAGCTGTGGTATTCATTTTTAACCCAAAGTAAATAGTCATTGAGCATAAGTTTCTTTTCCACATATTGCTGCCTTTCAACATATATACACTTACAATGACGAGCAGGGGACAGAAACTTAGCTGTAGCCCTTAGAGCTCAAGCCAACACTTCTGTGGTTCTGGGTTCTGATCCAGTGGCCACTGCTGACTGATCACACAGTAATATATTAAATGACTGAAAATCACTTCTTTATAGAACCTTGTTTGCATAAAGACTGCGGCATCTCGTAAGCAACAATGACTTAAAATATCTCATGGGTAACATAGTTAACCTCACCCAAACCATGGCAAACTCTCCCTTAGCTATTAATGTAGGGTTTAAAGTTCATCACAGCTTGGCTCTTCCTCTATTCCTTTAATAATAGCTGTTTCATTTTACAAGTCATAATTAAATCAGTCAAGTGACATTAGTCAATATCAAACAAAGGTCTCAAAGACATTAGCCACCTCTTTTAAATACAACATATGATCAGCCTTGTATTCCTCCATTTAGGTACATTTAATAAAATTTATCAGGAATCTTTTATGTGCCAAGTCTGAAGTTAGATGTTGCTGATAAAGTAGGAAAGAAACAATCAGATCTTTTTCCCTCAACACCCATCATAGCTCTTTCACGTGTGTGTATGGGTATGTGGGTGTGTGTGTAAATGTAACGTGTCTGTGTGACTTTGGGGTGGCAATTGTTAAATAATTACACTTATAATAGATCATGACAAGCCAAGGAAAATGCCTTGAAGGAAAAGTATAATGTATAATGAATGATTATAAGATCTCATTTAAATTTGTGTACTTCCAAAGTTATCTCAACCACTTCCTTGCCTATTAATATCCTCTTGAGTTGACTCAGAGTTGCCATTTTAACTTAGGCAACTTTTGTCTTTTGTATTCCTCTATCCTACTGTTAGGTGGCATCCTGCATCTTTCTCTAGTGCCCAGAGTATCTGGTACTCATGGTCTCCCATCCTTATGTTACATGGGTCTTGAAGAAGACTCCACACTCTCTGCTTGACTACTTCAGTTAACCCAGGCCTCAAGACTTTTTTTGCTACTGGCTTTGGTGATAGCAGCTTTACTCAGTGATGTGACGAATTTGCTAATGACTTCTTAGCAACACCTTAATTCTTTAAAAGTCATAACAAAATTAACTTCAGGAAACACAGGGCCTAAAGGGTAGTATTTCTGGCAAAATGAGATCTCAATGTTCCTTTCAAAATAACAGGTCAGAAGAAGTTGGCAATCCTATTCCCATTTTCAGCCAGCCCTAAACTAAGGAATGGCTCTTTTCTATGTAATCTTAGCATTGCACCACTGAAAAACTCAATTTTCTTTAGTTTGTTTCCACATTCATTAGGAATTTTTCCCACATTTAAATTAAAGAAGGTTCATAAATGTTCATAAGAACATTTATAACATTCATTTGTAGTTCTTCCTTCTTGAAGAAAAATATTTTTGGCCATCTTCATCATGATTTGAAAGATTTGCATTTAAGGGCAGTGCCTGTGGCTCAGCAAGTAGGGTGCCAGTCCCATATGCTGAGGGTGGCAGGTTCAAACCCAACCTCAGCAGAACTGCAAAATAAAAAAAAAAAAAAAAAAAGCCTGGTGTTGTGGAGGGCGCCGGTAGTCCCAGCTACTCAAGAGGCCGAGGCAAGAGAATCACCTAAGTCCAGGAGTTGAAGGTTGCTGTGAGCTGTGTGATGCCACGGCACTCTACCAAGGGATGTAAAGTGAGACTCTGTCTCTACAAAACAAAACAAAACAACAACAAAAAAAGATTCGCATTTAAAAGATGAGGGGTATAACCTGATAGATGATTCAAAGAACATTTATTGAACACCTGGTTGTCCATTCTAATTCATATTCTAAACTAGGATGCCTGTGAACCAGGCTTTACTATTAGTGGATGTGACACTTGAGAAAGATACATTGTGCTGAATTTTTTCTCATTTGAAACATTGGGATATTTTACTAATGATATCTATAATTATAATAGCTTTCTTTTTGTGTGTGTGTGTTTTTTGGCCAGGGCTGAGTTTGAACCCGCCACCTTTGGCATATGGGGCCAGCACCCTAGTCCTTTGATCCATATCATCGCTTTCAAATGTAGTAGTCTATGTTCTATGGCATGTAAGTTTTTTTATAAACTTGGTTCCTTTTACAAAGCTTAATGCATAGGAGGATGATAGCCACATAAACATAAATTAAATAAATAATAGTTTCTGTGATAATTATAACTAAAATTACTACATATGAAGATTGTTTAGGGAATCTAGAATATTTATAAATGAAAACAAAGTTTACTTGTAGCTTAGAAGAGGAAAAAACATTCCCTTATGCATGTTTCTGACTTTGAACGGGTTTTCTTCAGCTAAATCTTTTTGAAATTTAAGCTTGAGAATAAATGACCATAGAGTTGTTTTTCTAACATCAGTTATTTATTATGCAAGTAGACATCTGTAAAATTATATAAACAAGACCATTCTGCTTTCTTGTTTGGGAGTGAGGGCAGAATGGCAAGGTAGGGTGGTGAGAAAGGTTTCTAAGATTAACTACCAAATAATATGTTGAAGCAAGAGTCCAAAATCCAATTAATGTTCAAAGTAGAGTTAGTATATTTTATTTTCCAATCCACTTACATTCTCAAAGCTGAAGTATTTAGTAAGGCATTCTGCCATAGTTAGGGGAATTATAGGAAAGAATTTAATAATTCCAGTTCTGGGTTCTGAATATAAACCTCTTTCCTATACCAATGGCTTTTAATAAAGCCTGAATGTCTTATGTAAATGTAATACATTAAGTTTGGGAGTAAAGTAACAGAGAGCGTACAAATTAAAATTTTTCTTTCCTGATGTAATTATAATTAGTGTCAGAAAAAGTAGTGGTGCTCAAAAGTTATTTCTTTAAAAATTACAGCTTTATTAAGAATAAAGAAACCCAGGGCTCTGGACAATATACAACTCTCAGAAAATACAGGACCCAATTTTGGGCAAAAGTAAAGAAAAAAAAAGATACAAATGGAAGCTTAATTATATTGCCTAAAATGGATCTAACAAAATATTCATTACTGTTAATTGGTTCAGGAGGAATAGTTCTTAACATTCTTTGGAATTTTATAAGAATATTAAATAGGCAACATTCTTGCTCCTTAGTTTATATTTTCATAACTTATTCAACCAAAAATTTGGAAATATATCTAATAATAGTTTTCATAATTTTATGTAATTATGAATGTTTTTGAAAATATTTGAATTACAAAGCCCCTGACTGAAAATATTATTCAACTCAAAAAGAGCATAAAATTAGTATCTACTGTTCAGTAAGCATTTGGACTAGAAGATTAAATAATAGTTTGTGAGTTCCTTTGAGAAGCTGATAATTTTGAGAGTAGAAGTGATATACACAGACATTCCAACAAGATGTTTTGAGCCTTAAATTTGGCTAGGAGATTTGGAAAAGGTCCCTGCTTAACCTTTCATAGCAATGTGATTTCATATAAATTCTTTAAATCTCAGTTTCCTTATGTTTTAATTGGGCAGGTAATAATAACATCTACTTCATAGCTTTGTCATGAGTATTAAATTGGTTAATACATATCAAGTACTAAGAATGGTGCTTGTCTACTAAATCATTCAATAAATGTGAATGTCAACTGGTTCTTCTCAAATCGTGATTTCTGTAAAACAGCATAGTCCAAGGGACTTAGGATAAACTCCACAAATACTAGTCTTATTGTTTATTGTGGAAACATAGAATTGGGACTCTGTGCTAAGAATTGAAGTCAAGATCTCTTCCTTTACTTAAATTTACCAGATTTAGTAAACAATCGCTTGGCTTGTGATGCAGCCATTATATCTTAATATGAATTTGTTATGAGAAAGGAGGCTCCCTTAAAAAGTCCTGGTTTGTTTATTGATGTGTCATGGTAAGTAAGGCCTGTCTGTGGAATATTAGTATAAACACAAAGATCTGAAACATTGTGTGTGTAATAGATTACTAAAATGAAAGTTATTAAAAATGTAATTGTAATTGTACAGATACTGGTTATAATACTCAAAACATTTCACTCACATTGAAAGCTAGAATAGATAAGAAATGGTAGATGCCTTTGCAGAGAGCTCTGTTATGAATCTCACACTTACCCAGAAGTTACCCTGCACAGAGACTAATGTCAGATTCTCACTTGATTAATATAAAGAGCAAAGGATGGATGGCCCAGTTATTGATGAATGAAAAAAAGAGTGATTGCTTCCTTGGGATTGTCCTGCCTGCCCAGCCTTAGTCAGCTGAAACGATGCCTGAAGGTTATCCACAGCCCAGATATAAGTCAAGTGCAAGAGAGAGATGACCTGGACCTGTTGTAGACTCTCCCTGTTAAAAGGAAGGGTGAGAAGGATTCAGCAAGGTGCACTGTAGGTTACTAGGGACTTTGACAGAAGTCAACAACACATTAGAGGGGGGTGCATCACCTCAGTCAGGCAACTACAGTGAGAGTTACCCAGTGGTGGGGGTGTGTCTCCAAAGAGCCCAGGAAAGTTGCCTTTCAGAGAGTCCATGAGCAGCTGTATATGGCAGCCCAAGTCAGGTGAGATCTTTCATACTTTCTGTCTCCCCCTCACCCAGGTTAAAATCCAGAGGAGAGGGGACGCTGGGGTACAAGTGACTGGGAAAGAAGAAGAGGGCTTGCTCCCTTCTCTGCAGTAGGAAACTTGACGGAAGGGGTCTCTAAATAGAGGAAAGGAAGTAATTGTCACTTAGAATGGTTGATATCATATGCAATTGGACATTCTAAATCTGAAATGTTAGTGTATTCTGCAACTGAAATTGACTGAAATTTTTGTTACCTAATAACGTTTAAAGAAATCATGCTTTTTGAAAATTTTACGTTTATGTTTTCATTTAGGTGCAAGGGATTAAGAACCCCACTGAATAATATTCAAACATTTATAAGACAATAAATTGCTTTCTAAACATCACCTACCAAAAGTTATGCTTGCTCAACTAACTGGTTACATTAAATTCTATAATATGTGCATTAGAAGAAAATACTAGAACTCTGTTTGTGTGGAATGCCTTCATAAGCCCTTTTCTTTTTGGTGAAACCAGAGAACCATCTTGAAAAGGAGGAAGCCTTTTTTATTCTTTCCAAAATCGATTTCCTTTTGTAAAAAGTAAAATGTTAAAGTTTTCTGCAGTGAATTGCAATTGAGCAGATCCTGCTGGGTCATGTCAGTCATCAGCTTCAGGAGGCCAGTTCTTCTACATTCAAATTCAAACAGCATCATTTCCTGGGAGGAGGATTTCTAATACCTTTCCCAAGCTAAAGGCAATTTTGTTCAAGAAATATCCAAGTGTCCCCCTGGAGGTAGAACATGTACCAAGACCCCAGAACACGTAGAAAACAAGAAACATATCTCATCTCATCCTTGCCCTCCTGGAACTTATCATGAAATCTCACGTGGGGGAAAGAAAATAATATACGTTTATGAATAAACGAATTAATGTCAGATAAAGATAAGTGCAACGATAAATGTAGATCATTGCACATCCTAAGCAATGTGCTTAGAAACCATGCTGGGTAAAAGAATGAACAAAAGAGAGATAGAAAAACCTTCCAGCAAAAAACCAGGACTGCAATCTCATTGTGGACACTTGGGGTGTTCTGAGCAATGGACAGCAGGTTTCAAGGAGATGTTCAATAGAAGAAGCTACAAGCAAGGTAAGGAAGCAACCCTCATGAACCACACAAACGTACAAGGGCTCAGAGAGCAGGTGAGATAAAATGCAGGCAGAATAAAGAAAGGTAATGAACAGAAACTTTGAAAGAGAACAGGGAATCCAAAGCACCATGTAGAGTGATAATAGTCATTGTGGGGCATTGCGTTACATGCAGGGAGAGTCAGAGGCCTCTTCTCAGACCTGACAATGTAGACAAATTGTTGAGGGTTGCAACCAGTGTAAACTGGGTGCCAAGGAGCAAAAATTGAACAAAACGATGACCGCCATTAACCTAGTCACTTGAACTTGTGGTGCATTTTTTTAATGAGAGAGATCTTTTGCTTAAAATACAATTAACAGTTGTGTATATATTTTACCATTAGTAAAAACAAAGCAGGGAATTGAATCATTTATTAAAAGGAAGCATAATTTTAGACATACTGATCTCAGAAAAATCTTGTTTTGTTTAAAGCCTAAATTTAAGATTTCCAACCTCATATTACCTCTATAATCAAAATGCTGGTATTCAGGTGTAATCTAAGGTCCACCTCGAAACTATATTTGTCCCCAGCTGAGATTGACAGCACTGATTTGGCCTCTCTGTTTTCGGAACGGAGCAAGCAGATGCCACATAGCTGTGCTAACACAGAGCACAGCCCTTCCCGTGTGAGGAAGGCCCAGATAATCAACTGGAAGCCTCATAAAAAGCCAGATGCATGTAGCGACAGAAAACATGTGATATTAATAGTTAATTCCCCTGGGCTGGGCACAGTGCCTCAGCCTGTAATCCCTGCACTCTCAGAGCTCTAGGCAGGTGGATTTCTTGAGCTCAGGAGTTTTAGACCAGCTTGAGTAAGAGTGAGACCCAAACTGAGGCAAGAGAATCACTTAAACCCAAGAGCCTGAGGTTGCTGTGAGCTATGATGAGCACAGCACTCTACCCAAGGCAACAGAGTAAGACTCTATCTCAAAAAGAAAATTTCATTCCCATGAATTGGCAAATATGAATCATCTATACATGTCAGCCTCTCTTCATTTATAGAGAGGGATAATAAAATTCAACTTATATTGTATTTGATCAGAACCAGAAAAAGAGACAAACACTGAAGTTAAAGCTCATTTTAGATGTAATCCCAGGAAGCACTGGTGAGGAATGGGGTGGTGAGAAAGGAATAGAATGAGCCAATAAAGGCTGTGTTTGGGGCAGATGGCTGCTGCAGGGAACTTGGGAACTCCAAGACACCTCGGGGAGCACACTCAGTTGCTCTATTGAGGGATGTGGGAGCTGGGACAGTTACCCAGTAATGCCTGTTAGTTATTGTTTGAGACACCACTCACCTGATACTTCCTTCCTGCCCTGTGTGGCCCTGAGGGGTTTTTGGAGCCAAAGAACACCCATAGGCAGAGGGAGATCTGTGCCTCCGATAGAAGCTTTGAGGAGCAGTGACTTCTGAGGAGAAATGGATGGAATACCAACAGTGTCTGCCACATGTACTCACAAAGGTCAAATAAGCCACTCTGCATCAAAATATCAGGCTAACTATGAGTTTCCATAAACATTGATATCAAGTTGATAGTAAACTGAAACAAATTAGTAAAAATGTAGCTTGAATTCTGGCAGAGTTTGAATTATGGTAGACTTGGAAGCCTGGAAGACCTGGTATTTTTAAGTTCTGACATTTCTTTGGGCACATAAGTTTTATTTTTTATTTTTTGCAGTTTTTGGCTGGGGCTAAGTTTGAACTCTCCACCTCCAGTATATGGGGCCAGCGCCCTATTCCTTTGAGCTACAGGCACTGCCCCCAAGTTTTCTAAGTGTAAATGACTGTGAAATGAGCTAATATTCACTGTCTTACAATGAATACTAGCATATTACATGAGAGAAGTGTGTTTCTACTTCCATATTTAACACATAGTGGCTTCCTAATACATGTTAATTCTCTTCCCCTGCTTCCATTCTTATTTAAAGATTATTCTTCTCTGCAGTTGCTTAAAAATTTCCAGTAAGCGTATTACTCTACCTTACTAAGGACAATTTAACTAGTTCATTAAACTGAGTAGTATCTTGTAGCCACTGAAAACAGAACATAATTATTTATCATTATCAACACACACTGTATCATAGGTACAGTGCTTAAAATACCAAGAGACTGAAATCCTTGTGCATTAATACAGTGAAAAATATGAAAGATTTTGGAAAGAAGTTTGGCGAACACTCAGGGATCTAAAAATAGACCTGCCATTGGATCCTGTGATTCCTCTACTAGGAATCTATCCAAAAGACCAAAAATCACTTTGCAGAAAAGATATTTACACCAGATCATTCATTGCAGCTCAATTCATAACAGCCAAGTCATGGAAGAAGCCCAAGTGCCCATTGACCCATGAATGGATTAATAAATTGTGGTATATGTATGCCATGGAATACTATGCAGCCTTAAAGAAAGATGGAGACTTTACCTCTTTTATGTTTACATGGATAGACCTGGAACATATTTTCCTAAGTAAAGTCTCTCAAGAATGGAAGAAAAAGTATCCAATGTACTCAGTACTTTTATGAAACCAATTTATATTTACTCACACTTTCTTATGAAAGATAGATCACAACTATAGCCCAGGATAAAGGAGAGAAATGGAGTGGGAGGGGAGGGGCGTGGGGAGGTTTGATAGATGGAGGGTAAATGGGAAGACCACACCTTGGGAGCATATTGCAAGGAAACAAGTCAAATCTATGAAGTATAGAACATAAGTGTCTTAACACAATAATCAAGTAAATGAGGCAAAAGCTATATTAATTAGTTTGATGAAAGCACTCCAAATTGTATAAAAAAAAACACATTGTAGCCCACATATGCATAAATATATTCACAATCTATGTGTATATGACTAAATAAAAAAGTAAATAAATTATTAAAAATATTATGTGCAAAGATGACTTTTTGATTCATAACTTTCTACACTTGATCTTAGCAAAAAGGCAAAAAAGTGATGGATGATATGGGTCTTTCTATCTAGTGATAATTATTGTTTGAATATCACTATCATTTGAATAGCATTATTTGGGTATTATTAATATGAATTTCAAAACTGTCACAGTGGTTTTCCATGACACTAGTCTAATTTGCTTCAATATTGTAGAACATATTATTGATCAAAGATGAAAATAAAAGAAAAAGCTAACTAACACAAAGTCAATTTAGGTTAATTCGGGTAAAATTACCCCATTTGTAATGGACCACACCCATATTACTTACTATATGATCGAGTATTTCAGATATGGCTTTCATTAATGAAAATTAGAAAATTACAAGGAGATGGACAAATAGATATTTGAGGTCCCACCCAAATCCAAAAAGCTATGAAGTAGGACTCGTAATTTAAATAGTACATTCAAGCATAATACTAATATGAATGTAAATAATTAATTTGTCTTGAATATGCTTAAAAATAAAACAATCCATTATACTAAACAAAACCCTGCCTGGATCAGACTGGTTCAAGTTGTTACTTTAGGATGACTGCCTGGTCAGCAGGAAGCAATTTGGTCCTTTCTGCAACACCACCAAAGCCAACACCCCATAGCTAGTGCTAGTGTGTTGAAAGATAAATATTCTTAATAGAGAAAAAGTTACTAAACTTGGAAACTAATCTTTTTCTAAGTAGCATATTGCATTCAAAAGGTAATTATAAGACACTTGGGAGACTGATTCTACAGTATATAAATGTTGCAGTGAACACCAACTTCTGAAAATCACTTGGAAAGACAACTGTGCTCAGCCCCAGTGGGGCATGGCAGGCCTGGCACAGCCTGACATCTGAGTCCTGAGCTGGGAACTGACCCATCTCGAGGGTTACTCAAATGTTTGGACTAAAATTGTAATGGTTTTGCTTATTTTAGTTTTGAGTAGTGCCTTAGAAAATTGTGCCTTTATTTCAACAAAGGAAACACCATTCAAATGAATTAAGGAAATGAGCTTAAGTTCCCTCAGTGACTTAAAAAAAAAAAAATCAATGCTTCATTAAGTACAGTTCATGTACCAACTGTTTAAGTTTTACCTAATTAATTCACTCATTTACTTTAGCCCACATAAGTCTACTGCATTTGGATTTGTAGTAAAAATAAATGTGTGTATCACTCAAAGCATGATTTACTTGATACTATTATTTAATCACCGTGATATATTTTTAAAACTTTAAGACTGTATCACTTATGTACTCCAAAATCTACCATCTCTATTCCCTAAAAAGGGAAAAATACATATTTCCAGTGTCAAGCATACATTTTTAAAAATCCCTTGCTCGATCTCATAGAAATATTAGGGTATACTAACATAAGTGTCAAAAAGAAGGTAATGATGGATAGTGGATTAAGCAAACACTACTTTAGTGTCAATAAAAGCCACCCCTTCCCCCCCACACACATAAGGAACTATATATTTCAAAAAATGCTTTTGAGGTTGGTAGTAACATGTTAAAAGCTAAGTTTCTGATTTAATAAGCTCCATCTCTTTCAACTTTTTCTTTTTTCTTTCTTTCTTTCTTTCTTTTCTTTTCTTTCTTTTTTTTTTTAAGAAAATCAAGGGAACAAGCTTTTCCTTCTTGGTAAGTTTCTTAGAGGCTCAAATTTGAACAGCATTTTCAAAGAACCTACATTTTTAAAGGTAATTCAAGATAAATACGACACATAATTATAGGCATTCGATTGGCTTCATGTCAGGTTACATGCTGACTTTAGAACTGTTTATTGAAGTTTAAAGCTTGGAATGGATTTTCTCCATCCAACGGATACTATAAATAGGTCTTTAAGACTTAACTGCTTAATATGATGTGCTTTAAGTGATGTTAATAGGTGCTTTTGGAAACCGAAGTTGTGCAAACTTTGGAAAGTTTGCACCTGTCCATAATCTTTCTCCTGCCTTTCAGACCTGTTTGAAAGAAGGAATAGGATTAGGGAGAATTCTGCCATGCTTCTTCCATACATTGTTTACTTTTTCAGTCTTATATTTTCTGCTGCTTCCCAGAACAATATTCCAATGTTCCTCTCAATAGTTAATTAAGAAATGGTACTTATCAATAATGGTAGACAAGATGCAGAAGAAGTTGGTGGTGAAATCCATGACAGCTTAACATGCTTGTGAAGATCTCATTTATTCTCTCATTCAAAAAATATTGCTGACTTCCATGCTCTAAGAACTATGCCGTATGACAGCCCAGTAAGAAAAGTGAATGGCATGGAATTCTGCCCTCCTGGGAACTTTTACTAGAGTAGAGAAAATGGAAAATGAACCCTTAATAACAGGAGTAGTTTAATGAAGTAGTGTCTTTCGGTTATATCATAAGGTTGACAATATATCAAGTAAAGTAAACAATTACATCAATTAAGCTTACTTAACAAATGATACCTAAGTATAATTGTCAAAGAATTTAACGACCTTGGCAGCATGCCACAAAGGAATTGCAATCTGCCCACGGTCCATGTCATTAGAATGAGGTTATGAAGGCCTGCTGGGTTGGGGCTTTTTCCTGTACTTGCAGGGTGAGGTAGTGCAGGTAACCACGGAGAGCTTTACCTGTCTCCCCAGGCCATCATTGTCCTGACCACACCTATCATTTTTGGATTAGAATTTCTATATCTTTTGAGATATGACCAATGAAGGAAAAAGAAAAGTGTATGTAAACCAATAAGTACCATTACTAAATATATGGAGAAACATATTCATTGATATTATTTCTTACTCAATAAAGCATGAATGATTAATATGTACTATATTTTCATTCCATGTATCATGATTTCATTTATTTATTAAAAACTTCTATTTTTGTTCAATACACATTTATTGAGAGTCAAATATAATCCAGGCAACATGTTGCATTGATAGCTGTAGACTCCTCTAAATCAAAATTCCATTTTTGAATTTTCCCATTACTAAAAGGATGAGTATGATTGGCTACAAGATTGTATATTCTTTAAATACTAGAAATAGATGTTTTTTGTTTATAAACCCAGCAACCAAAATATTGACTGGAATGTCATTGTATGGTTATACTGATTAAAATATTCAATTACTAAACATTGTTTCAACATTTTTAGCTTATTCTCTTTTATGCAAAGTAAAACGATTTCAAACGATCTCAATGATAAAGTCATCTCATTTTAATTCAGATATGGTCCTTTGAGAGGATGTAGCAGATTGCAGTGAGGGACACTAACAAGAAACATTGCAATACACAATAGAAGCAAAAACAGGTGATAGAAATAAATGTGAGTTCCAAAAGTGATTACTCTTCTAATAAGGCTGGTTAGAGGAGAAGTAAGAATGGATTGTACCCTAGAACGCCGACGGCTTGTAGAATTGGAAAAGAAGGAACAGAAGGATGGAAGCTGATGAACCACATTAGGTGCTACGTTAACACTTAGCTAATAAGTTTAGCTAAATGTATTAGAATACCTTTCTACAGCAATCAAGCTTCTTTCTCTCTTTCACTGACTCTCTCCCTCTCATGACTTTGTGACTAGTTTCTTTTCTTTCCTTTTTTTGTTTTGATATGGTCAGGCTTTGTGTTGTAAGTCCTCTTTACCCGTTATCTCTTTTATCTACTTAAGGATGATGTAAAGTTGGTACTGGAATTATTACTAGTCCCCTCTCCCTGCCCACCACACAGACACATATACATTTTACAAAGAAGAACTTGAAGCTTAGACAAGATAAATATCAACCCCATGTCAAACATTTCATTTCACAAGTAGCAGGAATGAGAAAATGTTTCATGTTGTTTTATAGCTAGGATAAAAGGATGTGGACAAAAGCAAGATTATATTCACTACAATAAAAGGACAATTAATACATACTCTGGGGATACTTTTGAGAGATATGCAGTTTTCAAGCCATCCCTTTATTCAACAGCATAAATAAATTAAATAGTGAGATTACACAAAATGTTCGAGTTAGGATGAATTATGAGAAGTAACATATTAATAATTGAGTTGGAATGTAGTTTTATTGGTCAGTGTCAAAAAACACTAAGTAGTTTCTTTTTCAAATAAAAGAAATGGAGGAATATGTCTTTTTTATTTTAGTATATTCCATACAATTGACACACAATAAAATATGTTCTTAGAAAGGTAAATGACTTAAAATTGATGTTCAACTTTCAGAAGACAGGAAAGTATATGAATATTCAGGGATTATACGTGGTCTCAAGTTCTCCATTTGTTCCAGAGTAAGCCCCATGAAATTAAGTTAAACTTGACCTTAGATCAACTATTTCTAAAATAAGACAATAAATGTTTTAATGCTATTTGATACAACACTTGCTGTTCAGTATATTGATTTTATTTATATTTCACAAGAAACACTTAGGAGAAAATTTTAATGGTGAAAAAGCAATCATGCCAATTTTTATTTAGATTTTTACAATTTCTAAAGAATAAATATTTTTGTTTGCCAAATAAAAAGCAAATGTAGCAAAGGATATATTAGTACCAGTTTTATAGGCAGAAATAAAACTTTAGTCTTACCAAATATTTTAACATTGAAAAATGTTGGTTTTAGTTCTAAACTGAAATCAAATGGAACACATCTCTTGTTATGGGGTTTTTAATGCTGCCAACGTAATTCCTATGTTAGATAGCACTTGTTAATAGGTGCAATTCTTTGACATAACAGTTTATGCCCTTCTCTTCAATGGTCTCATTTTTATTTATACAAAAGAGTAATAAAACTAGTAAAATATGTTGGATAAATAAAATATTTCCATAGGACATTTGAAAACCAAAGTCTGATTCAGCTAATGTTGGTATGTAAAAGCTATTTAATGGAACCTTCCCATTCACCAGGGACATTCTTATCAAACATATATGAGTCCAAAGCCAATCTAATTAGTTGATGGGAGAGAAGAAAAATTAATGGAGGAACACATTCCTTTACAATCACAAATAGCTCCTCGGAGAGATGACACACAGAAATCAGACTTTAGTCAAATACTCTTTCTGGACTCTCAGATGCAAAAAAGAGGTACAGAAAGCAAAAATGAATCACAACGGAAAATGTCTATGTAGAGTCCATGAGTCCTACGTGAGTAGAAAGTGTAAAGAAAAAGCAAATTTTAAGGGGAGTCACATAATAAAAACTAAATAAGGAAATAACATTGACTTTTCCAAATACATGCAGATGTGTTCAGGAACCCTAAGCAGAAAGAGGCATATAAACCTGCACAGTCCTCAATTCCTGGGGGCAACTGCGGTCTGACGTGTTGTTATTTAGAAATAAAGATTGACTGCCCATGGCTACTACCCTGTGCTTTCACTTTAAGTTTTGATTAAAGTGATTTGAATGTCTTTCATCTTCTCAATGTCACCACAATTCTATGCATTCAATCTGCTCAGTATCTGGCTTAGAAAACTGAAAAACAATTATTAATAGTACTGTGTCTACTGCAGAAACCAACATATGCTTTCCTTATTCTGGATTCAAAACAGAAAACTAAATTAAAGTAACCTTTGGGGGACAGATTATTTAGTATACAACTCAACAAAAGTTCATAGGAAAGATGTTCCTTGTTCACAAAATTTATAGTCTCTTCACATCTGTTATGGATTTCATCAGCAATTTCTGTTTACAAATTCCTAATTTTCTGAAGCAAAGAGAGTAAAAGGAAAAGGCCATGAGATTAAATGAAAAAAAATATTTTATTTTTGAAAAATGATATATTGGGAACACTTAAAGAAGATGTGGAAGTGAGAAGTCTTGTATTGAGATAGCATCTGATAAAGTAGGACTTTCCTACAAAGACCAAGACATCTCAAGGGAAATTTTCCATCTCAGTGCAAACAAAGTTTACAAGCCTGTTTTTCCCAATTCTTTCTTGGTTTCTCCAATAGGTCAGTTATTTGTTACACACATTTTCCTTTCTGACTCCCATAATTCTTTCATCTCACCAGTATGTATCTTCTGCTTAGCTGAATACAGATCATAATATTGTTCCCCAATTTCTTACTTAAGCTGCCATCTTTGTGAAAAGCACTCAAACACATTTGGTTTGGTTTCTTTTGTTTAATGTTTCCATAAGCCCTGCCCAGTAACTACTGAGAAACAAACCAGAATTAAACATAAAAAAGACTGCGTGTGTGTGTGTGAAGAGTAACAAATGAATTTCTGTTGATTATTAATACATATCCGGTTTAATCTACATGTATTTCCAGATGCAGCAAGATATTCCCTTATCTGTTGATTCTGGTCTTACCATGATCTCTCATGAATCAAATGCTACACCACATTTGCAGGACAGCAATTCAGAAATATTGTTCATGTTTGTGCTCAGCCAGCCACATTTCTTAATACCTTCTTGAACGTTCTGACAGTCTTCTCAGTTATGGGACCTTGAAAATGATTTTAAAAGCTTCTCTTGCCTAAGACTACATTCCCCTTTTATCCTTTAACTGCTCTAATCCTCTAAGATCCCATAACTAATTCATAAATCGAAACCTGACCTTGCTCTTGTTTTTTATATTAATGTAATACCATTATCCCCCAAAGTGTGTTTCATAAAGCATTAATATTTATGTTAGGATAGAAAAAAATGATGATGATATTAGCTTATAAAATAATTTGCATAAATATAGCTAAATATAAAATGAATGTGTATAATACTCTCCATTTAGAAATGGTATGCCTTATCTGAAAGGGACCAGACGCCATATGAATTACCATAGTAAACTATATGAACCACTGACTTTGGTTCTATGCATTGATTCTAAGGCAGCATTTTTCAACTAAATTTATATTGATGTGTGCCATCTGTTATATGACTGCTGTTGTATTTTATGACATATTTGGGTTATTCTGGGTTTTTTTTTTTTTTGAGACAGATCCTCAAGCTCTTGCTCTGGGTAGAGTGCCCTGGCATCATAGCTCACAGTAACCTCCAACTTCTGGACTTAAGTGATTCTCTTGCCTCAGCCTTCCAAGTAGCTGGGACTACATGTGCCACAACACCCGGCTAATTTTTGGTTGTCGTTATCATTGTTGTTTGGCAGGCCCGGGCTGGATTTGAACCTGCCATCTCTGGTGTACGTGGCTGGCACCTTAGTCCCTTGAGCTACAGGTGCTGAGCCTATATTTTGCTTATTCTTCAATGTTTATTAAAGTTTAGGAAAATTCGCATGTTCTACAAATTCATGTCCATTGGATCTAATTAAAGAAAGAAGAAAAACAATGACTTATAATCAGGTCTTCTGTTAAGTTTCGAGCTCAGCCCCTTCTTAGTTTTCTGTACTTAACCATGTCATCTAAGCGTTTATTAGACCTGTGGTCCTAAGCAACATACTGCCACAGTTTCTCCTCTGTGACGTGAAAATAAAAATAGTAACACCAATAGGCTTGTTAAGGCCTAATCGAAATAAAACATTCTGCATTGTTCTTGATACATAATAAACTTTTGATAAACAATAGCAATTATTTGTAACATAGTACAGAATAGCATTGAATGAATCCCCAGGACATAGCAGCTCACAGTGATATTTTTATTTTCTAAAAAGAAAAATATCTGAAATTTGGAGAATTGCTAAAGTTCAACCTGGTATGTTTATTTTCTTAATCTGAATACAGTCTGGGTGCATAGTAAGTACATAATATATATTTGTTAATGTTTCCTAATGACACTCTTAACTTTCCAACATAGAATGATGGCAAAAGGCAGAGAGCATATGATTCCCCTTCGCATCTATCCCCCCCTCAACACTAATACACTAGTGGCTATACAGAGAAGACAAGTAAAAAAAAGAATTTTGAGAAGTAATTGAATGAATTAATTGCAATAATTGTATAACAAAATATGCATGATATATAATTTTGCTTATTTGACTCAGATGGAGAGTGATTTAAACAAAAAGAGGCTTCTATTTGTTGAGGACATACTTTACATAAAATGAACTAAAATCTAAGAAAGGCACAGTCTTTAAAAAGTAACTACAACCTAAACAGAAAAAGCAGCCCTGTGTCTGCATATTATTTGCAGAGATAAAGGAGCTCTCTCTGTGTGTAATGTACCCAAAATTAATATTGCATGTTTTTAAATAAATTATCTGAGTGTTACATGAATTATTATTAGAACTGGATTTATAATTTGAAGAGTTAATATTTTACCTAATATCACATAATATGTTAATTAATTTAACTTACAACTTAATTAAAACTAAATTACAAACTTTGTAATTACAAATAAACTTTGTTTGTAATTTAGGGCTATTGTCAAACTACTATTATAGTTATTAATCCCTATAATGACATATTCCTCCCCCTTGGAGTTTTAACTTATCTTCATAGTTTTCTCTTAACTGTTTTGCATGCGATGCGAATGTTGAAATACATCCATCTGGCCCATGATGAAAAGATGGAGTTTAGAGAAGCTGGGAATATACAAAGGTGAATTAATTCTGTTAACCAACAGATGATCCTAAGATTGTTACTCTGTCAGATAATGAGATAACTACACTCATAATATCACAACAGAATTAAGCAAATGAAACAATAATCCTGACAGTAATAACACTGAAATGTTGGCTGATTTTAGAGAACATAAAATACCATTAGTTTTACACATGAATGTTGTAATGGAAGCAAGCATATTCTTACCTGAGTCTGTATACATGCAAAGCAGAGACCTCAGAAATCTCAAACCAGCCACATACTCCTAGGCAGCCTGGAATCTACAAATGAGTGTAAAGGAGACGTGAAAAATTATAGTGGAATAGAAGTCAGGGCGGATAAATGTTGTGTGAACTTGAACACACTCTCATATCTGCTGTTCAACAGAATAAAGAAGTAGTGCTGGCTCCAGATGGTTATTCATAGCTTTTTCCTAATTATTGGCTGACAGTTAAGCTATGTAGACACAGGGGAAGATTCTGAAAATCCATACTTGAAAAGAAAAGTATAAATCAACTAAATAACAGTATCAGTGGCCACACACCAAAAGAAAGACAGATTTAGGTGAAGCTAGTTACAAAACAAAAAACCCAACCAACAAATAACTGTGACAAAACTTGAGAAGGAAACATTTGCATTTAGAGTAGCTACAAAATGTTACATTGTAATTAAAATGCCTAATTACTAGTAAAAAATTATGAGACATGCAAAAAAATAAAAAAACATGTCACCCATAGTCTGGAGAAAAACATAGATATTATTTGAGTATCTTTGATGTTTGCATTATGAGATAAATATCAAAATAGCTATTATAAATATGTTATTTGAAAGAAAGCCAGCCATGGTTAAAGAAGTAAAGGAAAATATAGCATCAATAAACTAGAAAATAAAATTTCCCAATATGCAGATGAAAACTATACTTTTTATTAAAATTCTAGAGTTTAAATATACTGTAACTTAAAGGAAAAAAATGCTAATGGTATGCAACAACAGATTTAAGGTAGCAACAGGAATAATCAATAAAATCTATCAATTTCAATGATCTTATGTGAAGACTACAGAGAAAAAAATTGTTATAAAATAAAAACAGACTCTAAAGATCTGTTAGAAATGTAAATAGCCAAGAGAATTTTTAAAAAGCAGATGAACTTATACTACCTAATTTCAAAACTTCCTATATAGTGTTAGTAACCAAGACAACACACTGTTGATGAAAGAATAAGAAAATTAATTAATGGAAAAGAATTGAAAATCCACAAGTAAATCCTTGTATTTATGGCCAGTTGATTTTGACAGTCTTCAATACAAATAAATGAGGAAATAATAATCTCTCAACAAATGGTTGAATTAAATATCGACATTTAAAAAAAAACTTAAATTCATCAAATCTTAACTCAGAATTGTTGTAGAATTAAGTAAGAGCTAAAATTATAAACCTTCTGAAAGAAAAAACAGGCAAATCTCCTTGTGGCTTTGGAGTAAGCAGAGATCTTAGATGACACTCAAGATATAACCCATAGAAAAATAATTAATACATTGGATTTTGTTAAAGCTAATAACTCTGGTTCAGGAGATATCATTAAGAAAATGTAAAGATAAGTCACAACTAAGATAGTATAACTGAAGCAAAAAAAAAACTAAAACTTTATTAGTCAATATAAAAAGAAACATTTTAAATTAAAAATGGGATTTTATAAAAAGAAAACTTTTATACTCAATAAGAATAAAAAAAACTTAATTAAAATGAGTAGAACATTGAAGTAGGTATTTTGCCAAAGAAGATAATACAAATGGCTACTAAGTAAATGAATGATATTCAACACCATTAAGTACGAGGGAGGTGCAGATTTAAACTACAATGAGATGTCACTGCACACACTTTAGAAAACCTATAACGAGGGCAAACACGGTGAGGATGTCAAGACGCTGGAAACCCCCCTGGTTGCTCGTGAGAATATAAACTTTTACAGCCACTTTTGAAAAATGTTTGATAGCATCTTAAAAATTTAAACATAAACTGACTATGTATCACAGCAATTTTACGCCTAGGCCTTCACCAAAGTAAATCGAAGCATTTCCACACAGACGTGCATGTAAATATTCATAGCAGCATTGTTCATAATAGTCAAGACAGGAAAACAATCCGAATTTCTATCAGCAGATGAATGAATAGGCAAAATGTGGTAGGTATATCAACATAATGAAATACTATTTGTTACTAAAAGAGTGAATTACTTATCCATGCCACAATGTGGCTGAATCTCAAAAACATGCCCATTGAAAGGAGTCAAATGTAAAAGACCATCCATGGCCTTGTTCCACTTACATAAATGCCCTGCAAAGGCAGACACAGACAGGCAAGAAGCAGAGCAGTAGTTGGGTGGGCCCAGGCGTAGAAGTAGCAATTAGGTACAGGGAGGCGGCGGCAGAGTACGGACGAATTTTAGGTGAGTAATGGAACTAAAATTGGTCTGTGGTTGTGTTTGTACAACCCTATAAATTTACAAATAGTCATTGAGCTGTATACACACAATGGGTGAATCTCATGGTATATAACTTATGCCTCCATAAAACTGTTAAAAATATGTAGGTTCACTTTGATCTTGTTTGATGCCATGAAGTTTTCTTTCTATGTGTTTTTACACTTTATTTACAGGAAACCTACATTTCAACCATTAAAATCTACTGTGAATATTGAATTCAGATTACTATAATTTAAATACTCAAGAACTGCAATGTTTACTGGTATTTTCTCCATAAATGATCTGTCATATTTGTCTATATCCACTTTCTTAAATAGTGTAAGAAATAACTAAGAACCTTTTAAAAATGTTTATCGGAAGATGACAAAATAGTCAGAGGCTACTGCTTCAGCTCAGGCCCTTTGGATTTCTCATCTGGACATTCGGGAATTGCTCTCCTATTCTGCCATCCCCAGATTCATCCACTTACAGAACAGGGGGTGTCATAGGGGGTTAGGGTTAGGGTTACGGACTTCATGGTTTGTTAATTCCCTATTGCCTATTCCAAATATTTTCCTTTTGCCTTTTTCATTCTTTCTCCTTTTTGTTTTCCACTGTGAATCCACAGACTACAGATAACTTTATGGAATTCAAGTAGCATTTTCGCATTTCATATGTTCATATTTGCCTGTATGTGCGTATTTGAGTGTAGATTCTAGGGTTTCATAAGATTCTGAACAGAGTTGGCTCCCTGAAAACTCTAAGACATCGTCCTTCTGTCTGAAGTCTCAGCTGCCTTGAATTTTGTGCAAGGCCTGCTATCACCTAAGCCCAAACTCCTTTTCAGTTTATCTCCTCTCTTTGCGTAACATTTGCTTGAACAGGGAGATACCACTTTTAATATTGGGAAAATTCTCCTTTGTGTCTCTTTGCATCTGTCCAGGCTCTTCCTAAAACCCGTATTCATCCTTTCTACCTATAAATATTGATTGAGCTTCTAATTTGAAAAAGCCCGTGAGTCTTGAGGAGACATATCCTTTCTGGCCATGGATGAACTCAGAGGCACTCTGGGTAAAAATTCTTTTCTGTTATCCATTTATGAAAAAAACATAATTTTTTTTTAAGAGCAAAGAAGAATTTTGTACGGGCTGCAATAGTCAGAATAATGGCACCTCAAAAATGTCCATGACTGAACCCCTGGAACCTGTGAAGATGCTGTTCCATGGCAAGGGGTTAGGACACGTAGACGGATGGCGCACTGTGAACTGAGTGACCCTGCAATGGGGAGGTTATCTTGGCTTCTCTACAAGGGCCAAAAGTAACCACAACAGTCTTTAAATAAAAACGTGAGAAACAGAAGAGTCCAAACCAGAGCAATGGGGTTGTGAGGAAGGCTCCGCTGGACGTCACGGGCCTTGAAGACGGAGGAAGATGTGAGGAGCTGAGAACTTCAGGTGGCCTCTAGAAGCTGGCACAGGCAAGAAAACCTATTTTTCCCAAGAGTCCAGTGAAAGGAAACAACTCTGCTGATACCTTTATTTTAGTTCACCCGAAATTTTCTTGGACTGCTGACATTTAGAACTATAAAATAATAGATTCACATTGTTGTAGGCTGCTAAATTTGTGGTAATTCATTAAAAAAGCAATATAAACACAATACATGGGTTTTCCTATATTCTATAATTAAGAGTTTTGCTATGAGTTGAACTGTGTTGAAATTATGTTGAAATCCAAAATCCCAGTACCTCAGAATAAGACGTTATTTGGATATACTGTTTTTGCAAACGTAACTAGTTAGCATGTGGTCACACTGGATGAGGACAGTATGAGGAGAGAAAAGAGATGGAAAGAGAGAAAGCCGCCACGTAACAAGGGGGCAGACTGGACAAGGCATCCCCGGGTCCAGGAGCTCCAAGCATTGCTGGGAAACACCACAAAGCTGGAAGAGGCAAAGGAGCCTTTCCCACAGGTTCCAGAGGGAGTGCGGCCCAGAAAACATCAAGATTTCAGGCTTCTAGCTTCCAGAAGAAACTACTAAGACAATAAATTTCTGTTTTTAAGTCACCCACAGGGAAACACCAGGGAAAGTGTTACAAGCTTGCCCACTGTGCTCAATTCTCACTTCAGAATGTTAGTGAATGTTCACCAAACTTGTCTTAAAAGTCTCTCATGATCACTTCTGAAAACTTGGTATAACGTGTTCTTCAGGCTGTAGTAGCAATTGCTACAGTTGGCAGAGCACGCATTAAAATATGCAAAATTTTGCTGTTGAAGCAAGTTTGCAACAATGAATGCACAAGCAGCTGACCCAACTCATGTGTCAGAGAACTCCCTTCTCAAGTCCTGCAAAACGGTCCAAGAGGGAACCCAGATGAAAAGAAACTATTGGACTTAACACACATGAATTCTATTCTATTGAAAAAAAAAAACAGTAACTTATATTCTTCTGACAAATTACGGGAGGTGACGCAGTTAATCACATTGGAAACTAACAATGCTTCACAGCTTAACCTCAAAATAAACCTTCTGTTTTTAATTCCAAATGTCTGCAAACTTTCTATTTAACAAAAAAATGGTTTCATAACTATTTATAAATATTACTCTTTAATTAACTTGATTAAATAACAGCAGAACTAATACAATAAGAGAGTGTTCCTAAAACACTATATCCCAGTGTTCACAATTCTTAGTAATTAATCATGAAATGCTTTGTTGAAATCCCACCATGGTGTGCTTGCCATCTTGTGAACGGCATACATCCCCATCAAAGTTAGAGGCATCTTGAAGATAGCAAGTGATTCCTGCAATCTCTGATAGCACCTTACCTACCCCACTTAACTCCATGGAGTCGCTCCCACAAAGACCATGACAATTCTTATAACATCATTTACTTTTCACAGTGACATTGAATTGCTTTAAAACGAATGTACAAGGAAAAGGAAAAATTACTTATTTATAAGATGAGAGGAATAAATTCAATTCTGTTCTATGTCAATAGTAAAATTACAGAAAATGTTTACCGTACTCAATTTTACAGATAGATCAAAATATTCTATTGCAAATATTCCTTTTAGAAAACTTCTAGCCAAATAGTTTTTAAAAATGAATCTTTCAGAAACTGTTCATGGTTTATATTAGATTAAAGTCCTAACGGATATAATGAAACGATAATAACTGCCGTGGTAAACTAGGCTTTACAAGTAGATTAATCAAGCTGTCTTAGTGATCATTTATTTTACTGTTCTACCACCATTCTTATTGAATATTATAATGTGTATTTAATGTACTTTAGCCAAGATGAAATCACAACATAGTAACTAAAACAGACACATGAATGTGATCGAGACGTCATTTGAATACATCCCAACATATGGTATTTTGAAACTATCCTTGAAAACTACTATCTTCAGTGTTTCTTTCCTGGCACAGTCTTAAAAACCAGATGCTTTCCTGAATATTTGAAAGTATAAAATGTCAATGAATTTTGAACTAATATTTATTGCTAGCTTAAGTTTATCTTCTAGCTATTAAATACGTGATTTATTTTCCTCAAAAGAAATTGATAATTGTCGTGCTGTACTAGTTTGGTAGGGCTGCTAAAAACCAAGTATCACGATTAGATACACTGAACAACAGGAACATGTTTTCTCATAATGCAGAAGCGGCAAAGGCTAAGATTTGAAGCGGGGCCAGCAGGATGCGGTGAGGCCCAAGGTGCGAGTTAGCTCCTCCGAGGGCTGTGAGGACAGAGCTGTTCCAGGCCCTTGCTTCTCTTGTAGATGGCCATCCTCTCCCTATGTTTGCACAAGTCTCCCCTCTAGATGCATTTGCATTCGCGTTTCCTCTTTTTTATGAGAACAGCAGTAAAATTTGATTTGCCCATCCTAATGCCCTCATTTTCACTTAGTCACTCCTGTAAGGACCCTATTTCCAAATACAGTCCCATTCGAAGAACTGGGAGTTAGGACCTCAAAATGGAGCTGTTTTGAGGAGGAACACAATTCAACCCATAACACACACACAATTCCCAGTACAATATTCACAAGATTTCCAGTAACCAGAAGCCTGTTGAACTGCAAAAACCAATAGATAATCTCTTTATGCGCGGCACACAATGGTGATTTTATTGCTTCTGCACAACCATTTTATTTTTCTGAACAACTATTTCATTCTTTTCCTCCCGAACTGATTTGGTTGTTACGGGGGAGTGATAACTAAGAGTACTGCATTTATAAAATCTGAAAGCAGTATCACCCAGAGTAATAATTATGTTAATGAAGTGTATAGTAAATGTTAATGAAGTGTATAGTAAGAAGGGTCTTTATATGGCTTTATAATTTTCATACTAATTACATCTGGGTTTTTCAGACTTTGAGAGGAGTAAATCAAATGGAAAAGAACACCAAAGTCTGGGCTTAAAAGCAAAAATGAACTGTTTCTTACTGTGAACCAACAGCCAACATCAGCCAAGGTAACTTTAGATCCAGAGCTATAACTGTCGGTTTGGAGTTGATTTTGGAGCATGACCAATCTCCAGCTCCATTCCTGTGCATGAACGTATCAGTCACACCAAGGTGGACGCCACAGGGCCATATGCCCACCCAGAGCCACACTGCCTCCACTGAGCTGCAAATGTCAGGCACGGGCAGTTCCTGGAACTTTCAGAAATAACTTTTAACTTCGTATTTTAGTGTTTGGAATTCTATTAGTAAATATGGATATTCCCGGGAATATATAACATAGTTTTTAAACTTTGAATGAGATGAATGATTTTGGTCACAGGATGTCGTTGCCTGATAGAAACTTTGCTTGCTGCAAAAATGAGAAAACAAGTAGATTTTAAGTCTCAATAAAAGAACAGAAGCCAGGCTGGTGGCACACCAACTGTAGTTCCAATTCCTCTGAAGGTTGAGGCAGGAAGATTGCTTGAGCCTGGGTTCGAGGCTGCAGTGAGCTATGATCACTTCACTGCACTCCAGCCTAGACAATATGGTGAGACCCAGCTTCTAAAAACTGATAATAACAAGTAAAGTAATTAATTAATTGAAAGTGACCAACAGAAATAATCCTGAGGGGGAAAAACCAAAAAGAAGGCTAAAATCACTACAAAGGAAAGGTCCAGAGATGCACTTTTTACCTTGTATTACTTCAAAATGTTACAGATATTAAATGTAAATATTTAATGTGCACATTGTGCAAATATATATATTTATAAATAAATAATGAGACAATCAAAGATCAATTCAACTTGATTAGCTAATAAGAAATAGTAACCCAATGGTAGGAGTGTGAAGATTTTGTTATTTTGTCACATGCATTGATTTCAGAAAACTTGAGAACAGGAAGTTGGGGAAGGGAGGGAAAAAGTTGGTTTCTTCTAAGAAATATCTCATATTCAAAATGATAAACCCTTAGCCTCACAGACTGACCAAAGGTTTGCATTTTAACACTTCCTATGTTCCTTGTCCTTTGACTTTTCTTTAAGTGTTTCTATTATTTATTTATTTACTCACCCTTGGCAGAGTGCTGTGGCTTCATAGTTCACAGGAACCTCAAACTCTTGAGCTCTAGTGATCCTCTTGCCTCAGCCTCCCAAGTAGCTGGAACTATAATGCCCACCACAGTGCCCAGCTAATTTAGCTAATTTTTCTATATCTTTAGTAGAGATGGGTTTCTGCTCTTGCTCAAGCTGATGTCAAACTCCTGAGGTGAAGCAATCCACCCGCCTTGGCCTTCACCTTCCAAAGTGCTAGGATTCCTGCCTCCTTTAAGTGTTTTTAAACAAAATATTCTGACCAGTTAACCCAATGTCTATATTCAGATTTCAAATAATTGTATGAAAGACAATGTCCAGCAGAGGATATATATTACTTAGTATCCATACACCAGAGAAATTCCAGTCATTCAATTATCTTCCACATTTTTTGAGACTTTAAATGTGAAAGTGAGATGGGAAGACAGACAGCTGAAGAGCAACCATGAAAGAGGCAAGCTGAGAGCAATAAACCTGACCTCGCACACAGATGCACACAGCTGTGCAGTCTGCAGGCACCAGAGACTCTACACCTGTGTAATGCAACAGAATGGAAAAATCGGCTTTGTTCAGAAGAAGCGCCTCCGTTTCTTATGCTTTCTTATACTGACAATCTTAGATGACAAGACATAGGATGCTTTAGAAGTACTTCCTCGCTTTGAATATCTCTCAGCCCTGAAAGGGCAGGTGAAAAAACAAAAAATACCGGGATTTCTATTCTAATTCCAACTGTTACTTTATATTGAGTCATCTTCTCTCAAAGCCTATACAAATGGAAAGAAAAATTTATGTTCCAAAAGTGTCAATATCGTGTCAATATATATTATTGGTCTATTAAAATATATGGAGTTTTATGGAAGAATCTTTTATCTGTTCAAATAAAGTTAAAAACCCCCTAACTTAGAAAATAATGTTCATGAAATGAGTGTAAATTAATTAAAATGGGTTCTTACTATCTTCAATATTTTGTTTAAGATAATTACTAAAGTACACGAAAAACTATAAATAGTTTCTAAGTAAGTGAACCATGAATGAATTACACAGTTGTGTATTAAAAGTTTTTTCAGGATTCAAACTCTCATAGAACAGATATAGGTGATGATTAGTCTGTAAGTTCAGCCTTCAAAAAGTTGTTTAACCTCGTATGTATTTTTAACGTTGTTCTAAGTAAATTCTAATCACTGAACTCTTTAATGACCACATTCCCTATGAGAAACTTAGTGACTGTTTGGAAATTAGAACACATGAACCTGTGGCTAATGGTGGAATTTCCAGTTTATTCCCAGCCTTTCCATTTCCGAGGAACGGGAAATAGAAGAGCCCTACTAAAAATCACTAATAAATCCTCAAATCCTTTGGATCGGAGCTCAAGCCTATGTATTATGGTGTTGGTAGCCAATCCTTAAGAAAAAAGAATGGGCATCTGGTATTTGACGAGGATGGGGCTAAGGAGTCTCCTGAGAGGCTGATGCGGAGTCTGTGGTGGGGAAGGAACAGAGAGGTAGCTGCCTCCAGCTAGAGGTTTACCGACTGTCTTCCCGACTCTCCTGCGCCAGGGAGACACCGCAGTGCTACCAGAATGCCAACCACTCTTTTATTCTCTTTTATGAACCACGGGGATCCCTTTCCTCTGCAGTTCAATATCCACATGTAAAAAATTTTTCTGTTTCTCTGCCTCACTGGAGAAACAAACACTCTTTTGCTTGCACTCCACGTTTTGATGTTTGAAGCAAACAAAAAGGGCTTAATTTCACTCAGGGCAAATGACAACAGTGAGGAAAGAATATAAACTGCCTTACCAATCCAATCCCCCAGGTCACTTTTGTGTGTGTGTGTGTAAGTCTTCTAAGAAAAAAAGTGCAGGGGGGTGGCGGGGTGGGGGGCTGGAGGTTGGGGAGGTGTGGAATTCAAGCTTTAAGTGCTATTTGTTCACAAAATTCTAAAGGACTTTCATCTGCACTTATGCGAAAAACCAACTCCAGTTACCATGGGCATTTCCTCAGAGGGCAGCTTGATGTGCAAAGCTCGGAAAGGCTGGATGACGGCCCGCGAGCAGAGGAGACCCAGGGGTTGAGGACATACGTAACAGAAGGAAGATGCTGGGCACCTGCGGATGCTATTGCCCATAAATTTGGCTACAGAAGAATTCCTTTTTCATTACACTTACAGCAAACTAAGAAACAGGAAATTGGGTCAGATGGCAGTGACGAGATAAGAGGGGTGAAAGAGAAAGAAACTGCCAAGGCTCGGCGCCTGTGGCTCAACGGGCTAAAGCGCCAGCCACGTACACCTGAGCTTGTGGGTTCAAATCCAGCCCGGGCCCACCAAACAACAATGATGGCTGCAACCAAAAAATGGCCGGGCGTTGTGGCGGGCACCTGTAGTCCCAGTTGCTTGGGAGGCGGAGGCAAGAGACTCGCTTGAGCCCAAGAGTTGGAGGTTGCTGTAAGCTGTGATGCCAGGGTACTCTATCCAGGGTGACAGCTTGAGGCTCTGTCTCAAAAAAAAAAAAAAGGAAGAAACTGCCAAGAAGAGAAGAGAACTGCATGTAATCCAGCGCCAGGCAACCTGGAGGTGGAGTCTGTTCTCAGCCATTTTAAGTGCTAATGTATCTGTCCCTAGGTAGGTCAAGGCCTTTCAAGATTGTCCTTGCTTTTATACAACAGGATGCTCCAAAAGGAAATTGCTCTTGATTAAATCTCACTGTTTGTATTTTGCATTGGCCATGTCTAGTGGGTAGTTTATTAAGGAAATTCTATATTTAAAATGTTTCCATGGGCAGCATCTGTGGCACAAAGGAGTAGGACACGGGCCCCATATGCAGGAAGTGGCGGGTTCGAACTCAGCCCCGGCCAGAAACTGCAAAAAAAAAATGTTTCCACAAATCATGTAAGTGAGTGAATAGGCTAAAAAAATTGAATTAAATAATTGATTCCTTTTACATAGTACTAATATAGAAACTAAGAATAGCAGAGGACATCTTTAAAGAATGGATGAGATTAGGATTCTTCCTCCCTGTGTTTCAAAATATGAATATTACACAGTTTTCTTCAGTCCTAAGCCTAAAACTGACTCTAAAAGCCATGCTCAACTCTAATAATAATAATGATAGGATAATTGAATTATGTGGTTTAAACATGGAAAACTACTCAGAAACTCTTATAAACTATGCCATTTTGTTTGATTCTCACCAATTTTAAATAAGTTTGAAAGCCATTTACAAAGTAATAGACACTTCATTGGAAAATAATAAGGTAATTTGTCTTTATTTTGAATTATTTTACCAAGGAAAACTTATTTTTCATGGTAACTGCTTAAACATAAATCTTAAATTTAAAAAATAAACTGATACAATCATAGAAATCATCCAGAACGCAACTACAATCGCCTAAAGTTCTTAGTGAATTAATTGTCCTAATAGTAGATTTAAATGCCCACTTTAATTTTTTTCTGAGAACTAGGATCTATTTAAAAAAAAAAAAAGAAATGTACGTGAAAGAAAATATCCCACACTGACATTTGCAAATAGGCATTACAAAATATAATTTATAAGCCATATGTTCCTCATTTAACAAGTTTTACAAAAGACTGAAATTTTTGTTTTACTCTTACATTAATTTGCAATTTTCTGCTAACATTGCAAGATCCTCTTTAAAAGACAAGCTCTCGAGTCTAAGGATGCCTCTTCAGATGCATTTAAGGGGAAATTAATTCTCTGGAATCTGTGTTTGTCTTTTTAAATGACAGCAGATTTGCCTCAAGTGTGAAATCATAAATTTAAAAGTTAAAAGACCTCTGGGGTGAAGGGCCAGCAGTTGTCTCTGGATGAGGAGGCCACTAACAATGGCAGCAGTTGACATCCCTCAGTACAAACATTGTCATGTGTGTGCTTGGTGAGATTTATGGACAGACATTTAGTTCTCCTCTTCTATGGTCGGTGTGCTTTCCCTTACAGAAAAGGAGCAATTGTTATCAGTATGTAACCCAAGTCTCTAGGATGTGATTACATACTAAAGGCGTGAAGAATTAGCAATGCTTTCAACAATCCCCATGGACTAGCTGAGGTCTTGTGACTGATCAACAGGAGTAACTGTCCTGGTTATAATCCTCACATTACATTCCAGAGGGAAGTCATCATTGCACCCTTCATTTTGTTAGTTATATTATTTATGACAACAGTGAAGACTTACACTAATATTAACTGGACAACTGTATACAGATGTGTCATCTAAAATGAGTAGCCCAGGGGGGTAAAAATGTGTCTAGGTCTCCCCATTCATCCAGCAACAGCTGACAATTTGGCAGCAATCTGTGTTATGTTAAGATTTCTTTATATCCCTGTTGTATTGTTTTATAGGGGGCTGCTTGAGGAATCCCGTGAGAGTAAAAGGCAGGCTTTGCAGAGTAAGTTATTTAAACAACCACACGATAAATACATCTTTAAAAAGAATCTTGATAGTGTTATTCATATATGTATGAAGAAAGAGAGGAAAACAAAATCAAAACCTAGGTGAACAATTTCATACATGGCTGAAAATTTCTTTTCAACCATGTGTGAAATAGATGTTTTCTTTCTTGCAGTAGAAGGGACATCATATCTTTGCTTGGTCTTTGCACATTTTTATACAACTGACATATATTTCAGAACTACACTGTTTCTCCTAATAAGAAAGAAAAATCTGGTAAAACATCCTAACAAGCGTAGAGAATTAAATTACTGGATGTCACATGTGGCAATTTATAGTCTGTCTTTGAATAGTTTTGGTCTTCTCTATTTGCTGGGTCTGCCTGTGGAAAAGTCTGCTAATCTGCTGGTCAACATGATGTGTTTGTGCCCAGTCACTGATTAAAGAACGCTGATGTCAGCGTTTGTTGCCGTGTTTTCCTGCTAATCACATCAGGGTTTTAGGGTTTCCAACTGTGCTTTCTTCATCGTTGGCATATATAATCTGCCTCATGTTTATGCAATCGTCCTCTTCCCAAAAAAACTACCCCCCAAAATTGTTACTTTATTTGAAGAATCAATATATCATCGTATACAATTAGCCTGAATAGAAGGGTATGATAACGTTTAATTGTGAATACATTTTATCTCAAATCTAGTATCACGGTCTTGGTTTATTCAGTTATTTTTGACCATCAGTCTCATTCGTCTTATCTTCTGTGTAGGTCATGAGGTCATTTACTATTCTAGCTGAGTTCTAATCAAAGTCATCACTGCATCGTCAATAATAGAATCAGAGTATTCAGTACAGAAAGAAACCCTCTGAATATCATGGGGACACAACAATATGTAGATAATATCCCCAAATAATCACCATATGAACCTTGTTGTACTCATTCATATCACCTCCTTCCTTTGCCCATATTGCGTGCTATATGGTACAAACACTAGAAAAAATTACTTCTCTAAAGAAAAGCTGAGTAAGAAAATATATTAGTGTTTAACATATATCAGAAATGGCTCTAAGTGCTTTATATGAAAACACTAATTTAATTCTCACGACAACCCAAGAAGTAATTTATAATTATTTTCTTAATTTTACTGATGAAGAGTTTAAAGAATTTATCAAAAATAACAAAACTAACAGGCAGAAGAGACATATGTTGAACCCAGGCAGTGTCTGACCCCAGCACGCCCAATCTTTACAAAGATACATCACTTCGCCAAAGTGATCTGAAAATATGTCATTAATAGCATATGCTCTCACACAGCTGTTCATGATATGATTTTAAATAAGGATTTTGGAAAAACTTCTTAATTGGGAAAGAGTCCAGCTTTTGCATCATGAGAAGATTTTATGCTACCATTTTGTTTTTTCTGTCTAATCATATGTGCTCTATGAATTAAGAAGCATACTTACAGTTCTGTAGAACCGACAATGATTAAGAATCAAGGATCAAGAGTGAATTCTGAATTCCAAAACAGCAGTTTCTTTCTTTTCATTTTTTTTCAAAACAGCAGTTTCAAATTTCTATTCCAACTCTCAACGCTGGCATAACTTTGGGCACAGTTCTTGCTATTGCTTAATTGGTAAGTCCTTAATTTTTCACCTACAAAATTGGGAGTTGATAACATTATTAAAAATAATATTTGAATATTTATCTCATGATGTTTCAAGACTTGAATGGAATAATGTACATAACACATGTAGCACAGTACCTGGCACAGAGAAGTGAAGTTTTAACCGTATTTTTGAAATAACGTGTTGGCTATCAAGTTTGACGTTCAATACAGCACTTGTTTGCTTTTGTTTTCTGTTGTGAAGGTACCTTTCTGTCAAGTTGACAACACTGAACATAAAATCTTTCCATTATTCCTGTGTAGTTTTCAAAATAACATTAATAACAAAAAACATGCTTAAAATAAGAATTTTAAAAGATCCAAATGAGAAAACTATAACGGAAATTAAAGTTAGAAATAGAATTTCAAAAAGTTCCAAGATCTTCATTTTAACTAAATTTTTACTGGGAAATAATATCCGCGTCCGATTTTATGTAAAGTCCTCTTAGGAAATGCAGGTTAAGGAGTGCGTGTGTTTGGAAATGTTGGGCACAGTGGCTATAGAAGGCTATGGGAACAAGTAATGAAGAGCCCGCTCAGTGAAGCATATAATGAGAAAAAGATTTTATTTTGTTCTAACTCTTACATGACTTTTTTCTCACTTTCTTGTGGATATCATATCAACACCCAACACTTTCCTTCCTATAAAATAGCCAAATAAAGCAATGGATCCCAGAAAAAAAACACTAGAGATAAACTTCGTAAAACTGCTTAATTGAACTAATTAAAAAAATTGTTCTCTCTCTGATGTCTTAATGTTCCTAGTGATTTACATCCCAATATGTGCACTTCATACTGTTTTTGTTGGATGATTGGAATAGAGAACCCTTTCAGTGTTGTTTGCTTCACATGAGTTGAGATGGAACGGTTCCAGTTGTGTAAACAGCTCTTGGTGATCTTCCAGCCTTCTTTCCAGTGCCCCATGGAGAAGCAGTTGATTGCCCAGGGCACGGCATGGGCAGGTGCTGCACACAATCCCCGCATAGTTCCACCATTCCCCTGTGGGCCTCAAGTATGATTCTAGTACTAGTTTTTTCAGGAATTGCAACAACTAATCATAATTTACATTGAGGTGATTTGGGTCAGGTACACAAATTGCATATAGAATTCAGTTAATAATGTCCTCTTATTGTGCACTTGACCAAAGCCAGACCTCTTGAGAAGAAAGACTAATTGACTAGTCACCTCATGCATTTTCATGCCCCATAGAGGGTGATAACGATACAATCAGTAAAGCAACTAAGAGTTTCCAATTAACATAGAGGATTAGACTCTTCCGACTGGAATTTATGGACTGCATCAGTTTGTATATTTGCTGGAATTTATTTATTTGTTTGTGTTTGTTTTTGATGAAAGGACTATGGAGATTGAGAGGGAAAAGATTTCTATGACAAAAAAAAAGCAGTTGCCAAATTGCTTGTACTTTAAGATTTTCTTCCATGAGTAGCTGCTTTCATAAATGTTACAAAGCTAGAGCTACAATGTCTTCTAAAGATATTTTTGCATACACTCTTAAGAAAGGGTATTTTAGGAGAAAGAATTTTTTCATTTTTAGTTTGTGTTTAATGGAAAATTTTGAAGGCATTAATCATTTATCTCTTTTACATGTCCATCCATTGGAGGTTAACATATTAACATCGTATGTCCGATCAGAAAGGTGTAGGAACATGATTGTGACAACAAAAGAGCAATACAATTCCCTGGGAAACTCCCTGTAAGGGTAACCAGTTAACTTTCATCCAACACTGTAGGATCCACTTTAAAAAGAAACACACCAACTTTCTTTCAATTGCTGTATATATTTATGAATTTCTTTCCATCTCTTTCTTTTGCTAGAAATACGGGATTTTCTGAATTTCTTATTTACTTTTCTGTCGTATTGTATAATTGTTTTTTATGAAATCATAAGATAGGCAAAAAAGAAATAGTACACAATTTATTGCTTAATTTACTGTAGATGGCATGGAAGATACTTAGTATTCTTATAGTGAAAATAGATTTCTAACACCAGCTAGGACAGTGGTTCTTAATTCTCTGATTATACAAATAGGATTATATGCAGAAAAGACTAAAATCCCACACCCCACTTCAGATGATGTGGTCAATTTTTTAGAATTAGGCTCAAGTGTATTTTTAATGGATCCCCAAATTTTTCTAATGTGAAGCCAAATTTGAAACCATTTTTCTATAGAAATTAGTATTTATTAAGTTCTTACTACAGACCACATACGTAGTAATGTAAATTTTATTTCATCTACTTTTATACCTACCACAAAAATAATGGAATTATTGAATTAATCAATCTTAGAAACCCCAAATTTAAGTGTTGTGATTGCTTTACAAAGTCAGCTTGTAAAAAGATACTTTTGGCCCCTTAACTTCAGTAATGACAAAACTTTTTTTAACCATTTAAATTCTATTTTAGCCAGGTATGGGTGGCTCATGCCTATAACACTAGCGCTCTGAGAGGCTGAAACAGGAGGATCTCTTGAGCTCAGAAGTTTAAGACCAATCTGAGCAGGAGAGAGACCCCAAATCTAGTAAAAGCAGAGAAAATTAGCAGGGGGTTGTAATGAGTGCCTATAGTACTAGCTACTTGAGAGGCTGAAGTAGAAGCATCATTAGAACCCAGAAGTTTGAGGTTGCCGTGAGCTAGGTTGATGCCACAGCACTCTAACCAGGGTAACAGAGTGCCACTCTGTCTCAGAATAATAATAATAAGAAGAATAAATAATTATGTTTTGTTGTATATTAAAGTGCAAATAGAAAAAAATCACACATAGAGAATATGTGACTTTGTTTCATTTTTGTGTGCAGGAACACAATAATTATTATAACACAAATCTCTACGTATACCACTCAGGTCAAGCAATAGAAATTTGAAACCCACATTCAAGATTTTATTTTAGTATACAAAAAAAAAAAAAAACTTCTAAAATAGGATTTAAATGTCAGAACAGTTTACATTAAAATACCTTATTTTTAAAAGTTGTATTTGAATAGATTTATCTTAATTTATTTTAAGTGAGTAGTATAATTGTCTTGATGATTCACATAACAAACTTCCAGAGAAGTTAGTTACAGACTACACTAAGATTTAAATGGGACTACTAAGCCTTTAGCTTTCTCTTTGAAGCAATGTTCTAATTAGTTCTGTTGTAATTCATTGAGAAATTTTCTGCAATTATACAGTAATTAATGTCATGTTTGGCTATGCATTATTAATACTGTAAATACTGAATAAGAATTTTAAACTGCTTTAGGCTTCTCTCTGTAATATTGTAATAGTATACAAATTTAAAGAGAGTATATTTTTCTTTTCCGAAAGTGAAATGTTCATCTCTTCTGCAAATGTGCTCATAAAATCATGTAAGAAATTTCCCTACAGTCATAAAATAATGTTTGAAATTATTTTTAGTTTGTATTTTAGACATTTTATTAATAGCATAAGAAAGAAAACATTTTAATATTAACTAAATTTTTTTACACATATAAAAGACACTATCATGTATTTAACACATGTAGTATAATACATATTATAAATATATTATTCAAAGCACATGTTGTATCTTATAAATAGAATAGATACATTTTTAAAAGACTAATGTATATATATTAAAATTTTTAGTAAAAATTGAGTGCATAAATTATTATATTTTCATTTCACAAATAAGCTTTAGACACCAGCGTATTTTTGAGTGAATTCTATTGCACCCATTATATGCTCTGCTCTCAGTACCATGGCTTATTCCCATTGTGTAGACTTGTAATATGCCAGAATTTCCTTTTTTCCTACTCTTAAATGATGCTACGCTTTGTATTTGGCATGAGTCACGATCATTGGATGCAAATGACAAATTGCACATTTTCTTACACAGGTAGAAGATACATAATCTCGTTTCATTTCTAGTATTCGAATTCATGTGAAGCAAAGGATAAGTAAGAGAGAACATCAAGTCTCCCATTCAATTTGATACCCTGGACCAGGAGCAGAAGAGGCTATTGTTAAAGAACTTTTTAAAAGTGTGGTTGTTGTTGGGGAGATGTCTCAATTTATCTAGGATGTTTCGTTAGAGATTTTGAATTTGAAATTTCAGTCTTGTAGAAGTGCCTCATACAGATCTGAACCTAGTACTCGAGTCTTTCCCCAGGACACACAGCATTTTCTACATGAAAAAAACTGCTTTTTTTTTTTGGCGGTTTTTGGCCGGGGCTGGGTTTGAACCCGCCACCTCCAGCATATGGGGCCAGAGCCTGAATCCTTTGAGCCACAGGTGCCGCCCTGAAAAAATGCTTTTTATGAAATTCTTATGAATCGCTTTGAATTTATAAAATGAGACTCTATGAAGGTGACTGAAAGAGTTGGAGACAGAGGAGATTTTGCCAATGGTTGTTTATTTGTATCAGGTAATGTGTTCTTTGCAGAGTCAGATTGTTTTCTATATCTAAATAAATCAACACAGTGTAACAGATTAATGAAAATAATGCCCTGCCATTTAGAAACCTGACTTTATAATCAGTTCCTCTGCCTTCCAGTACCTATTAATTGAGGCTATAAAAGTGTTTCATCATTAGTAGTACTTCACTTCCTATTCTGAGGAAATAGCAATGAAAGAGCATTGCATGAACAGGGCGTGTAATTTCTACACTTTCCCTTCATTACGTACATCTTGGGAACAGCAATGGGTCTTTAAATAAGAAAATGACTTCAGTGGATTTTGCTAACAAAATAAAGTAAATATTGAGGATGTCTTTCTGGCCATCAAATAAAACAATCCTGTAAAATAATCACTTTTTTTTTATTCCTCCATGATGAAAATATTTGACTGTCAGTGATTTTTCCACCCATCAAGGATGAAATATCTATTTTTAAATGCCTCAGTGTTTTTAAACTATTTCTATTCAGTTCTTCAGCATATTGGGTGACAGGAGATTGGGTATAGAATTGGCCTTTGAAAGGGATCAATTTCCTTTACAACAACATGGAAATCTTCAACATAAAATAACGTTATTCAGTATTTTTCATGGCCCAGCATGTGTTTGAATGACCCTTGACCATAACAAAGCATTAGATTTGACACAAGAAAAAAATGTTTTTGTAAAGATTGTTGTCAATAGACAAAGAATTCTGATTTTAAATATATATATACTCCAAGTAAAAAGAGATTTCAATAAAACAAATCATCATACTTATGCCTGACTTACTGTTTAGTTTGGTTCAGAAACTTTTCTACTTGTGTCTTATACATAGAAATCTTGAACAAGAGGTAAGTCTGATAGGATCTGCTCAATAAATCATCAATTTGTAGTCTTGATCTGGAAAAGAAACAGGAATGTGTTTTTTTCATTGTTTGAAAATAGATTGATATGAATTTCAGCAGTGGAAATCATCTCTCTCCCATTTGGAAGTCTTTATTGTACAAATATACATAACACACATGTGTGTGTGTGTATATATAGGTATATACGTGTATATACACACACAATGGTACCCATATAATCTATTTATAATTAATTTAAAATCAAGTATTCTAGCTTTTGTTGCAGAGATAAACTTTCTCATGTTCTATTGTTTTCTTCCACTATATACCCCTTCTCCTTTTCCTGTTCTCATTCATTCAGACAAAGACAAGTAAATTTAGGCTGACAATTGTTCATCACTGGGATCAGCAAGGTTAAAATTGTGGCAAATGTAGAATCTGGTAAACCTCACTGGAGGGTACTATGCTGTCATAGCAAATCAGACAATCTCATCAGCAATACTATGTCTTGCCTGCATATCTCATTCACCCAAAGCCATTTTTATGTTCCTGCCCAAGTTTCTATAGAACTGGAAGTTAAAAATCACAAAATGTCCATGTTAGGTATGAGGGACTATCTAGTCTTGTCGTCATATTTGGAACACGGTTTGGCACCTTGTGGGATACACTGTCTCCATATGACTAACTGTGCTTCATCTTATGACTAGAGTCTCTATGTTAGACTCCTACTTGGACACATGTGTAAAGGTTAATATTTTCTTTTAACATGTTAGTGTTTTCTCCGGAAAGAATCTGTAATTAAAATAAACTGTGCATTCCTAAGGGGAAAATATAGGTCATTGTCTTTTGTCCATTATATCCCCAGAGTCTAGTACAACATCTTGACACACAGGAGTCATTCAAGGAGTATTTGTGAAAAAACTAACAAGTGCATTAAGATAAAAATTCATTGGAAAATCATGCTTTTTTCATTTTTACTTTGTCAAAATATAACTTAGTTGATAAAATGGCAGATATTTTCTCTTTGAATTCATTATACCATGAAAAGTTATATGTTCACCTAGAAAATAGTGGTATAATTCTATGCATGGAAAACAATGATTCAGTCAAGTTAATAAAATCTGACTGGAATGGAAAATGCAGAGGTTAATACCATTGAGAGTCACGCTAAAATTATCTGAGTGGTGATACTGTAACTTTTGAGTGGCTGCTCTATAATTTGAGCAACCATTTTCCTATATAATTTCACCACATCTATGTGGATACTGTTCTAGCATTAATTTAATTTTTAAACAATCCCATAAGCCAACTATAACTGCCTTCTAACTGAGCTCCATATTAGTAGTACCATTATTTTTAACGCAATGTTAAAAATTCTACAGTTAATAATTTTTATTAGGGTGACCACTGGGAAGACTTCCTCCTTCCTCTAATAAGTGTATGCACACTCACTCACACACACACAAACATACACCTGTGTATACATACATACACACATACATATATTTCTTTTCCTAATTACCTTATATTCCAATGTTAAAATTATAATGCATCTTCTAAAATTGAGTATTGCATTGTAGCATGCTTGACCTCTGAGTTTGGGTACACTGGTGAGTGCCTCTGCTATAAGTCTTTTCACATAGGGGGAAAAGACCTGGCTATATAATCAGTCCCATTTAGGTCCTAATTTCCAAATTATCCTCTAGAACTCTAACTTCTGCTTAAAGATTTTAAGATTGCGTTTTGGTAATGTTGTCTGACATTCTATATGCGTTCCACAAAACAAATGCAGGACTCCAAAACTCTTTTTTGGAGACCACCAAGCTACAGCTTACTTACAACTTAGTTCCACTAGAAGTAAATAACTCTGTCTTAAGATTTGTAGTTTCTTTGGAGCTCACAGTTCTCATATGTTTCTGGTTTATGTAACCACCCATGTCATTAGAAATAGTGAAATGCAAGGTTAAAATACCCAGATGTGATGAGAATTGTAGCCATAATATAATATATTTTTAGGCACTTGTCAAAATTCAAATGGCAAATGCAGAATTTTAATATGGTAAACCACACTTAGTGGTGAGGACTATCACAGCAAATCAGAGGCCTTTGAAAATGTTTACACTAACTGTTCATTGCTATCAAATTTTATATTGCTATCTAAAATTCTGCATTAAGCTTGGAAATATATTCTGGTCTACATTTCACAGTAGATTTGTCCACATAAATGGAAACACTGGGTAGATAGAAGGAGTATTAAACTTATTTCTTGGACACTTTCTTTTTTCCTCCTGTGGTTTAGCTTAGTAAGAAACCAATCAAAAAATCACATATAAGTTTAGGTCTGACAAACATCTCTCGCTTTTCCCTCCAAGAAAACTGTTTTTGTCTTGCTAATGTATCACTTAAAAAATCATTAGGCCAAGGTAACTTCAGACATTTTCCTTGATTTTGTTTGTGGTTTTGCCATTGCAAGTAAATTTTATCTTATTTTTGAAATACTAAGTAAGAGCTACCAGAATAGTCTTTCTTCTCATATTTAAAAAAACATTTCCAATTTGTATTCTAAAAGTGACAATTTCTTTTTACTATTTTCTACTTAATTATTTGCCTCTTGATCAGAGACCCAAAATTATATCATGATAGAAGAGACAAGAAAGGTTCTTTCATCTGAGGAATGCAAGACATTTCAATTATGGGGCCTCAGGAGACACTAAAATCAGATAACAATCATATTCTGCTCCCTGCTTTAAGCTGTGTCCTCGTACTCATCTGTTACAATTGCTTGCTGTTGATGCATATATCTATAAATTAACCCAACAATGCCATACCAAATCTCACAACCTACACCCTATAACTTAATTATATGCAGGGTGGCCACAAAGTTCATGTGCAATTTATGGCCACCCTGTGTGGCCAATCACTAATAAATGTTACTTCTGCAAACCAGCAGTCCCAAAGTTTTTGGCACCAGGAGCAAGTTTCATGGAAGACGATTTTCCCGCAGATGGGTGGAGGTGAAGAATTGGGGTGGTGGTGGATGGTTTGGGGATGATTCAAGAGCATTATATCTCCAGATCACCAGGCATTAGATTTGCATGAGGAATGTATGACCTAGATCACTCACATGTGCAATTTACAGTATGTTTGTGCTTCTGAGAGAATCTAATGTCCCTGCTGATCTGACCGGGAGGAGCTCAGGTGGGGATGTGAGCAGGGGCCAGGGAGCCACTGGCAATGAGGATGAATCTTTGCCAGTTACTCCCCTCCTGCTGGGAGGCCGGGTTTCTAACTAGGCTCAGACCCCCACAGACCCCTTCCAGTCTCCAGCCCGGGAATAGGGGACGGCAGCTGTAAAGCAATGAGAATTCTAACAAACAACTTTGTATCAGCTCACTCTTTTTCGTCCTTCTTTACTTCTAAAAACACACTTATAACTGCTGCAAATTGGATAGTATATTCAGAGCAGCGTGAATCTATGTTCCCGGGTGGCAGTCTGTGGCAGTCTTCAAGCTTGGTCAAAATAAACTCTCTTAGGACATCTGCTTGTTTTAAATTTGCCTCAGCTTCTTTCTTTTAGGTTGACACCCAGATATTACATGCTGACAAAAATTAATAATGTAATATAATTTTGGCTTTTGAATAGGAAGCGATATTAGACTCACAATATAAACCTTTGAATTTTCTAGTGAAAAAAATTTACTCCCAGAGAGATGGATGATGTTAAATGGCTTTTCAAAGTGTGGCAGGCAGAGAGAGGTACAGCAGAGGGAAACCTAGGTTCAAACACACACATGAGTACACGCGCGTACACACACACACACACATTAAACGAATTTAACAATTTGCCACTTGGGTAGCCCCCCCAACCAAAACTGGTTCTGCAACTCAGGTGCTTCTCTGTGATTAGACATGATTTAGGGACAGAAAAAGGAAAGAGAAGTGCAGAAAATAGAAGAGACATACAGAAACTGTGGAATTGGTCACAACTCAGCATTTGTCTCATTTGAACACAGTTTGAATAGTTGGCCACGTGTGAAGTTGAAGTATGACTTCCGTGAGTAGCTGAGACTCAGCCGCTTCTTACAAAAGCAGGTTATGATCAGTTTGCACATCCAGTTACGATACAGTTCACCATGTAGGGACAATCCTTTAGGCCACACTTAAAATATTTAAAGCAGATTTAGGCTAAACTTAACACCTAGAATCCAGGTCGCAAGCTTCCACTCCAGTGTGTCTTCCACTTCACCTTTTTAGGGAAATTTGACTTTTTTCTCTGAAGATTTAAGTCTATACAACAAATTGACAATAAACAGATTAACAGAGGAAAAGGCATGTGAATTTTATTAGCTGCATACGTGTGCATAGGAATCATATGAAACATAAAAACTCAATGAAAAGGCAAGTAGTTGAAGCCTTTATACTCCCTTGAAGTTACGGAGAGAATAGAAGCTTGCTGGGTGGCAAACAGGTGATAGCGGCCAGGCAGGATATGGCAGGGAGACAAGTGGATGGCAGGATTACAAGGACGGTCTCACAACGCACATGAAACCCGCCGGGTAGAAGAGATGGGAGCCTGGGCTTAAAGTGGCTCTGTCAGAGTTTCAAAAATGTCAGACCCTCAGTTAATCCTTCCTACATCTGGACAGGGAAGACCTCAGAGAATACTTATTGGCATCTGTTTCTTTCTTTCTTTCTTTCTTTCTTTTTTTTTTTTTTTTTTTTTTTTTTTTGTAGAGACAGAGTCTCACTTTATCACCCTCGGTAGAGTGCAATGGTGTCACACAGCTCACAGCAACCTCCAACTCCTGGGCTTAGGCGGTTCTCTTGCCTCAGCCTCCCGAATAGCTGGGGCTACAGGTGCCCGCCACAATGCCTGGCTATTTTTTTCTGTTTTGCAGTTGGGCTGAGGCTGGGTTTGAACCTGCCACCTTCAGTATATGGGGCCGGCACCCTACTCGAGCCACAGGAGCCACCCAGCATCTATTTCTTGCTTCACTTTCATTTAATACTTCACCTCTGCAGATGCAAATCTCCTCCACAAAAGACAGCTTAAGGGCACGTCCTACTGTCTGCAAGCTTTCCACATACATACCTCAAAATATATCAAAAAATGCATTTTGGGGTGAGTTTGGTTAACTTGATCATGTATTTGTGTTAAATCTGAATGACAGGTACTAGTTGATAGCTTAAAAGATGTAAAAGAATATTCAGGGAATCCTTTCTTCTTTCAACTCTGTTGTACGATTGAAAATGGAACAGGTTGGAACAGTGACATAAACTCCCTTGGGTGGAGCTTGGAAAAGAGTTCAAGAGATAGAGAGTATCATTTTTTCATCTCAGTATAATCAATATCTTGCATAATTATCCTATTTCTCGTGTCAGGAATAGAAATTATGGATTGACAAAATTCTTCTATGATTTGGGATATGAAAGATCAAAGATAGAATTTACTCCTTCACACGCCATTTTAGACACCACTGGATGATTTTACAGAAGCAAAATTGCCCCATATTTAAAAAAATACAACTCCATTCAATTTCCCCGGCAACTTACCTTTTTAAAATGACCATTCAAGTCAATAGGTAATTAGAGTTAGGAAGATCCAGAAGATAAGGTGTTTTTTTTTTTTTTTCCCCAGAATTCCAGAAATATTTTTTAAAGCTGTTTATCTAAGATCTCAGCATGTATCTCATTGCAAATTTTTGTTTTCCAATAATGGTTAACTCGTTTGAACAAGAGCAGAGCATAATTATTATTATTATTTTTCCCCTGAGGACAAATGCGAAAGGGGCCTGAAGAGATCTATGAAGGCTGTGTCCAGACACCTGCAATTCAATGATTAATGGAAGGTGAGGTTGCTCGGCCTGTGTAGGACAATGGGGAAACAACAGTGTTCACAGTGAGCTTCAACTGATGGTTGCCAGTGGCCCATCTGGGTTCTTTTTTTTTTTTTTTTTGCTTTATTTAAATCATAGCTGTGTACATTAATGCAATCATGGGGTATAATGTGCTGCTTTTATATATGATTTGAAATATTTTCATCGAACTGGTTATGAAAAGGTTCTTGTTTTAATTCCACCCCCTTCCTCCATTCCACTGGTCTGACATTCTCTGCTCCCTTGTTTTTTTTAACTAATATAATTTTCAACCCTTTCAGACTGACTCTCACTATGAATGTCCTCAAGTACAAACAGAATTTCTTCTCACATAAAATTTAAAGAGGGAAATAGCGATTGTGTTAAAAGATAAAATAACCAGGAAAGAACTATGACATGTACATAACTTAAGATGTAACTTATAAAGAATTCTTAAATTTGCAAATGGTATCATAGCTGCCATACTAGTAGAAAATAGCACTGAGCTTTGGTTTTTCATTTTTCGATGATTTAGACCTCTAACATACGCTAACCTGAGATGAAGAACTAGAGACAAACAAGAGCGAGTCACGTAAACCTAATTGAACCTGTTTAACTATTGTGTAGTGACAGCATACATCATTCTTCAGACCTTTAGAATCTGTGAGAAAACAGAATTTTCTCCTCTTAAAGAAGTTACATTCTTACTTTTGTTTAGTCTTAATTCCACTCACTCATGTAACATTTGTATTTACAAAAGCCAGGCACCTTGTCAGGCAATGTGTGAAAAATAAAAAATAAAAAGTCCATAATTCTGGGCTTGACTTTTGTCCTGAGCTTCAATTGAATATGTTCAAGATATTATGTTCTTAAGACTCCATTATTCTTTTTCTGCATTCCTAATGTTTTTAATGATATTGCCCTTACCTTCTAATCACTTTGCCTTAACTCAGCCATCTATAATTCCTGGCTTCCTTTATTCTCCCACGGTCACTCAGTAGAAAAGGACCATCCTTTCCCCTTCTATGCATTCTGCTCCCATTGTGGCCCTTATTCAGATGTCATCCCTAGACCTCCTCACTGATTTCCAGGTATCTGCACGTACTTTCTCTGGTCCATCTGACCCTGTACACCCTGGAGCCAGAGGAGATTTCCTCGTGCATTATTGAATTATACCTCACATAGAGTAAATGATTTCATAATACTTGCAATGTTTCCTACATAGAAAAATTTAATAGGTTTGCATAAACTCCCAAATTAAAAAAAAAATGTTGACTGACATGCAATGTCTTCCCTATTCTGGCTGCAATCCTATCTCTCCAGGTGTAACTTACTGACTCCCCTAGACAAGCCTTTGGCTCCACCTACATTATCAACTCTAATCTCCCCAACCACATTCTTGACGCTGCTTCGGTGCTGTACTATTCCTTCCTTCTTTTGGAAAATTTTCACCCCTCCTTTTCAACTACTTAAATTTGCTTTATATTGCAGTGTGTATTTCAAGGCCTATGAGAATTCCCGGTTTTTAAGAGGGTAATTTCTGCATTCAGATTCTTTAGGTTTAAATTCATACTCCAGTCAGGAGAATCTCAGCTAAAGTGAATTGACAAACAATCTACATACCTCAGTGGCTTTAAATAATAAAGCCTTGTTCTCTCTCAGGCTGTGTGTCCAGAGCAGGTTGCCTGGAGTGTCTGATTAGTTTCTTTTTTGGCCTCAAATCAAGGGACTCTCCACCCTTTCTTAAACGGCAGAGGAAAGGGAACCTAGAGAATCGGAAACTTGCTTTTCAAGTGTTCCATCCTTAGTGTAACCATGTTCAACTTTAGAAAGTGCAGGGAAATAAATCCTCCCATTGCTGTAGAACAAGGAAAACAGAGAAATTTACCAATGGCCCTCGCTCGTGAATGTAATACTCTCTAAACAGTAATGCCTTTTCTTTCCCATGGACGTAATGGTATCTGTTTTTGAGGTTTAAATGTAATGACACATCATACAAATTGCTCTGTAAAACACCGCGTATATGCCACATACAGGGTAGCTGTATTTAGTTTCTGTGATGTCTTCTTACAGAATTTAACACGGTGAACGCCATGGCTGTCTTAGTCTGGGTTTCCCCCAGACAGCACACATCGTACTAAGGCTTTTTTGAAGGTAACTTATTTTGGGAAGTCTTCCCAGGAAATAAGAGAGGGAAGGTGAGAAAAGTAAAACTGGAGCGAGCAGAGGGAAAGTTCATCTAAACACGAGCTGCTAAAAAATTTGTCATCGTGTGGGCAACTGGGGTTGAGTCCCACAGGGATCCTAAGAATTTTCTCCTGTAGGGACAAAAGAGAGACGTATTTATCCACAGTGTGCTTTGCTCCATTGTTCAAAGACTGGCCCACTGAGCACCAAGTCCTTTACACCTCCAGGTTCATGAGCGTAAAGTGACCAGTGGGACCTTACAAGCTTAAGAAGCCAGAGAACAGAAAGCAAATGATTCAGACTGCAGGTGAAGAGCAGGGCTGAAAAGTAGGAGATGGGGCATAACAGGTGTCCAGTACAATACCCGACTTGATGTGGGTGGTATATTAAGTGTACTTTCATTTTTCGGACACACACCCCTGCTAATCAAGCTCATAGATAGTGATGATTAAAATGCAATATTTCATTAATTATTGTGAAAAGTTAATTGTCATGCTGTACAGGGCTTTTGTTGCCTTTGTCCACACTCTTTCTTTCCTCCTTTGCTGAAAGCACTTTAACCGTCCTTTAGAAAACTAAACTCACCTAGCAGTGGATGAGACGGAGCGAAAGCCTTCATAGTTTGACACATGACCCAAGAGATGAGAGCATCTTCAATCCTGGGAAGTTTTTGAAACTTTGGGAAAGAGATGGAGAGATAATAGCTAGTGGAATATACACTGTAGCTGTTAAAAGACATTTTTGCCACTGCAAGGAGAAAGCTGCTTGACATGAAGCCAATCCAGATAAAAGCAGAGCCTAAGGGTAGAGAGATCAAGTGCTGATGACGTCCTTTGAGTGATTGCACTCATCCAGATTTATCGCTGTTCTACCTGTCTAGATATTTCAGTTCCATGAATCCATTAATTCTATGTTTCCCTAAGCCAATTTCAGTTACATTTCAGTCCTTTATAACAGAGAGAGTCCCGGCTAGCAGTTTAAAATGCCTCCCTCATGTGACCCTTGTATTGTTTCATTTTATTTAGTTTTGTTTGTTCATGTTGCATGGCAAGCCAAATTAAAAGTCTCTCGTTGAGCCTCTAATCAGAATAAATTCCATAAAGAATCAATTGTGTGATTCACACGTTTAACGGCACCAGGCTTGACATCTTCACAGATCCATCTGTGCCGGTTGTGTCTTCATGTAATAGCCTTTACTCTGGGCAAGCCTCCTTTGGGCACTATCAATTTCAATTTCTTTATATCATTCCAGTCTAATTACCTCTTCTTCTTATTCCACTTATTCTTTTTCAAAATGAGAATGCTTTAACAAGTTACATTTAAGAAAATCCTGACTTTCCAGTGAGCTTGATTAGAGTTTATACTGCAGTGGTTCTCACCCTTCCTAATGCGTGGCCCTTTAACACAAACCCACAGGTTGAGAATCGCTGGTTTATAGCGATGAGTGTGTTTAGTATTTCAGATGCCCAATCACAGGAATGTTATATGTATATTTTTAAGTTTCACAGTCTGAAAACCATCTCATTTCCCTTATCTCCACTTTATCTTTTTTGACTAGAGTCCATGGACTTTGCTGTCATCTAGATTTGGATTTAGACATTGGAATTCCTACCAACATCCCAGGAAAGACATTTAAACTTCAGTTTCCCCACCCATAATGTGAGAGGAATGATAATATCTTGGAACATTTCCCTTTTGAAGCTTGGAGACAAAAACATATAAATATAATGTACATATTTAAATATTTTCTTTGTGTTGGTTTTCAACTTTCTCATCAATGCCATTAATCGTACTTTCCATCCATATTCTGACTCCATAGCTGACATGTCAACAATTTCCTTTTGGCTGGAGTTCATTTCTGAAGAACTATGGTGATCCTTTGGGGTTGTCAAAACAGCCTGGTTTTCATATTTCCAGAGTTCTTGTGTTGGTTCCCCTTCATCCAAAATATCTTCTCTCAGTGCTGTGCACTTGTTCTTTGCTGATGACTCTTTCTCAGTGAAGAGAAGAACAGCTCCCTAGATAGCACATTTGATTTTACTCCAGAAAATAGACCAAGCAGAAGAGGATGGGGCATTACAACCTCCAACCGTAGCACGCTCCTGCATCTCCTCATTCAAACATTTGTCATGGGCAGTTGAGACATTGTTGCTTCAACAATCACCCCGTCCCAGTCTGTTGATGTGTGATGGCCTGAGAATATGTCCTGCCAAGGTCCCCGTGTGGTGGAGAGGGCATGCATTTGTTTTTGATAGAATCTGATATGGGAGAATTTTTATATTCCTTTGGAAGGTATCATATTTACTTCCTTTTTCATGTTTCCTATGTCCTTACATTGCCACATCTGGTGAAACAATTATTCTAGTTCTTTGAATCTGCTTCAGTTTGTTCTGCAGATGTACCGTTGATGCTGGTTGAATGGGGCACTTTGGTTTTAACTCTGGGTGTGTAGTCTCTGCATGATTTCTTTGGTTGTAAACATCATCAGTGGTATCTATTTTTTCCTCGGTGGCTTTGGGTGTGGTTGTTGGTGGAGCTATGGTTAAGCTTTGCTTGTGACTATGATGCCAGGTGGGTCAGTTTTAGGGCCCCACAGGTGGCAGCAGTCAGCAGACGAAGCCTGTCTATGGGCCTCAGAGCACTGTTTGTTGGTATCAGTGTTAGCAGGTCCAGGCAAGTCAATTCTTAGGCCTCTGGATGGCTTGTTCAGGTGTCAAGAATTACGGAGGTAGATGGGCAGGTTCCCAAGCCCTTGGGTGGTGGGCATGAGTGGACAATGGCAGAATCAGCAGTGAGAAAACATTCTGGGACACAAGAGTGTGCACTGTTCTTGGTAATAGTTGAGGAGAATCGTGTATCTCATCTCCAGACCCACAGGTGGCACATGCAGATGTGTGCCAATTGTGGTGGTAGTGGCAGGTTGAGTAGCCTTGACTTTAACACTCAGTAGAAGGGCTCAGATGCTGCCAGTGATGAACTGGGCTGGGTGATATCTAGGCCTCTTGGTGGTGTGCTTGGATAAAGGGAGAGCAGGGTGGTGCCATGGAACCAGGCTGGGCCAAGCTGTCTTCTGGCCTTCCAGGTGGAGCATGTAGGTGCTGACAATGAAAGTTAGAGGTGTGGCAGGCATCTCCAGGCTGCCATCAGGAAGCTCAGGTATGGGCTGCAGAATCTATGCCGTGTCCCTGCTACTAAGGAGTGCAGAATTGCTTTCCCTAGGGGCAACCACATGCAGCCAGCTGGGGGCACGGGCTTCGTTCTGCTCATTCCTCAGCTCTGCAGCATCCCACAGGGTAGGCAGTTTCAGCCAATGACATTTGTCCTCAGCATGTGTAGAAATGCAGACCTGCCATCTGCCAGGGAAAACGGAAGCCCATTCCCTGGCCCTGGCAGTTAGGTAGGACACAGAATGTTAGGGTGAGAGTTGTGTTCTGACAATGGCATCATGCTGTAGCTGCTTGGGATGCAAGGGTTTGTGGGACCCAGCATGAGCTCCCTCTCTGGAACAATGTTAGTTTCTGGGCCTGTGAGAAGCAAAGGGGCCCTTCTATGGCGAGTTTTGTAGAAGTACACAAACTATGTGTGGACCTTTTGGAGTCTCTCGCTTTTGCTTTCGGTGCACGAGGGAGGTGCTCCAGATTCCCAGCCAATCCCACCTGAAAAGCTTGCCCTGTTACTCCCTCCTTCCTTGCTTTTGGGGCCTCCCATCTTTTTCTATGGAATTCCTGTGTTCCCTCTTAGATGGTCTATTGAAAGTGTGATTACCTACTCACTTTTTGGCCCCACTTTGCATCTGATGAGCCATCCCAAAGCCCCTTCAAGTTTTTATTCCTGAGAGGGGTGAAGATCTAGATGCTTAATAAAGATTATTTGAAACTATGTGTGAAAATTATTTTAATTATGCTACTTTTGAGTCATTAATATTTTCTGAATAACTAAAAGTAACTAGTATAAGAAGATACTAATAATTTCACATCTCAAGTGAATATTTAAGTTCCAGATTGGAGAAAACACTTTTGAAAATGGAAATTTGTGGATTACGATATATTAGTATAAAGTTATGTTCAGTGAACATTTATATTGATTCGGTATAAATATGATGAAACATCAGAGTTGAAATAATTATAGTTTACATATTAGCAGTTTTCATCAATAGCTATGGATAAAATGAGATGTTTGAGCACCATAGAAAGAGAAATACTAAAGAAGTGAGAAGTGAAACTATATAGGAAGTGAGCCACCTCCTATTACTCAGGATAAAGCTGCAAAGGTGTAAAGAAGTCGGCACCTGAGGACAAAAAACAGATGGCATTTCACCAAGAATGAAATTTCAGGGAGAGTCAAATCGGCTTAGCTGTAGACACTTGACAAGCCTGTGGCCAAGACAAAGTCTAAATAGGATGAATAAACTTGGATAATAGATGGAGGATAGCTAATGGATGCATTAAATAAAAAGACTATGACTACAATTCTAAATATTATAATACGTTAATCCATTAACTCTGAGAAATCATAAAACAGATCATAGACCATAGTGTTATATTTTAAATTTTTTATGTGAAAATATTTATGTCTCAAGATATATTTGCCATTTCTTTAGGTACATATATATCTTTTGGAAAAGTTACTTAAATATTAATACTAATACACACATTTAAAAGAAAAATTAATGTCCATGTTTAAAGAAAATGCTATAGCATTTAATAAAAAACAAACAAACAATAAAAACAGCATAAAAACAGCAGCCCTCACTTCTTCTGAGGACTGACACTTTTTGTTCATGAAACAGGAGATTGCTGTAGATAATCTCCAACTCCTGCTTCTGGAGTTCTGTGAAGATAGTGACTCACCACAAACATGATTTTCAGAGATGTTTAGAGATGAAAGCTCATCCTTTGATATCTGGCTTGTGATTCAGAGAAGCTGGGCTTAGGTAAATAGGCCATGATATGAAATGTCCTCCCTGAAATTAGGAATAAATTCCTGAATTCCACCCTGGGTCCTTATCTACTGACTAGCCTGACACATTTCATAAAAGCAAAAATTTGAACTATCTTGAGTGAGTGCAGTTGGATAGCTTGAGATTTGTGAATATAAACACAACTATTGACATTATCTGTTTATTGTTGCTGTTTTTCTCTTGCTAGAGATCCCTGTTTCTTACTTTAGCATATAAATGGAAACACACCTCTGATGGATGTATACAAAATTAAAATATAAAAATTAACCACAGAGATAGTGTCTTACTAGTACTTCCCCAAAGATAATCAATGATTAAGCATTTTTTGTAGAAATAGTCCCTTCTGCACATTTGCATGATGTCAGGTCCTACAGGCTAAAATACATAGACAATATAAAACATAATCATTATGGATGAGAATATACATTTTAGTAGGATTTCTTTGTTTCCTTTATTTATATTTATAAGGAAGTCAAGGTTTTCAGTTAAACTACAATGGAAAGAAACTGGGATTTTTAAAAGAAGCAATATAAATATCCTTTAAATAAACTTTTCAGTACTATTTCATTGAAAATATCTGGTAGAATTTTTACCAAAAAAAATATAATACCAATTTCATTCACTCACATAGTATGAAGTTTATAGTCTTTGAAAAGTATAGTGAGGAATGCAGGGTGGGAAGGAGGAAAGCCAGAGGAAGAGGGAAATTGAGAGGTTGAGTAAACACAGTCAAAAAATAAAATAACAACATACAAAATAATGGAAAAGTTTGATGAAGTTATTTAAGTCTATTTTCTACACTTAATTCCAAGTAAAGGGAAAACTTTTTTTTTTTTTTGTAGAGACAGAGTCTCACTTCATCACCCACAGTAGAGCGCGCTGACATCACAGCTCACAGCAACCTCCAGCTCTTGAGCTTAGGTGATTCTCTTGCCTCAGACTCCACTACAGGTGCCCACCACAACACCTGGCTATGTTTTTGTTTTAGTTTGGCTGGGGCCGGGTTTGAATCCACCATCCTCAGTATATGGGGCTGGGGCCCTACCCACTGAGCCATAGGCACCACCCCAAGGGAAGCATTTTTAAATAAATAATTTACATTCTGTGACAAAAAGATGTAGACTGTGTTAAAACCTAATATCTGATGATTAAACTCTATCAGATCAGCACAGGGAGGTCTTACTCAATTAGTTGGTGATTATCTTTTATTACTAAGTGAGTGTTCAATGCTGTATTAGTTACAGCATTCTTCCTTACATTTTCATTATACTAACTATCCTTGAATTTTGTTTTATTTGCTTAATTTTTTTATTACTCTACAGGTACTATAACCTTCCACCACAACTGAGAAACTGCAGAAAGAAAATAAATTGAAATACATTCCTGCATTACCTTGTAAGAGTACATTAGTACTTCCCTCGGACTTGTTCTCAGCATAGGAATGTAGCTCATCATTTATTAGGTGAATTTTTTAGAACATGACTTTCTCACTTAACACTAAATAAGCATCTCGATATCCTAAGAAATGAAAGCATATCTAAATTTGTAGTGACAATTTAATATTCTGTCATCTTTTAGATCTCTCCAAATTTATTAGCCACCTTTAATCTTTGACATTGAGGCTAATTTTTATTTTCTCATAAGAGAATTAATATTGCAAAAATATTATATCAGTATAATTTTTTCTCAATATCTATTTTGGATAGAACTAACACTTTGGGGATCACTTGGGGAAGAATATAAATATTTTTATGTCTCTTCTTTTACATCAGAAAATTCCTTTCAATAAGGGCTAATAACACTGTCACCAACAAGATTTGACAACTTAATTAACTAAAAATTAATGAAAATGCTGACACCTTATAGTATCAACTTTATATCATTGATATTATAACGTTGCTTTCACTAGCATATTTTTGAGGAACAACTTATTCACTATTTTTTTTTTGCTATTTGTTACTAATTATTTATTCTGTTTTTGAATCACTGCTTTACGGTATTTCCCCATGCATTGTAGGAGCCCTTTGGCTGATTTAAGAACCCATAAAGATCCACAAGGAAAAACACTTGTCTCAGCTCATTATTTGATGGTCTCTCTGATATACTCAGTATCTCTAACAGCTGTACCCTGCAGAAAATATACTTTGTGGAAGATAATAATTTTATTCCATTTTTTTGAAACAGATATAATTGATTTAGTATGTAGTTGCTACAAATTCTTGTATGACACAAACTTGAGCTCATTTATTCTTTAACATTTACATTCATGACTTAATATGCAGCACACATTACACTAGGGTCACACGGTCCTAAGTAAAGCCAATTTCTGCAGATATTTACCCTGGGTAGCTATTGACTGCCCTGCCCACCTTCCCCAGGACTCAATAAAATGTCAGTCTTCTGTCGCAGATCCTTAAAAGATAGAAAATTAAACCTTACCCCTGAAAAGTCTACAATTGAAACTAGCAAATTGGTATTCAGTTGAGTGCAGGCAAAAATATGAATCTTATATGTGACCATAGTTCTTTATGTTTTGGTTTATATTTAAGTTTGTTTTGAACAAGTAAAGCTACACATGACAGCAACATGAGATCAGCAGGAAAGTATGCACATGTTGTCCTATTTAACTTGAAAAAGATAGGTTTATAAGAAGAAATATGAATATGCCAGCATCTTCCATAGGGAAAAGTAATGCTAAGGACTCTTTGAGAATGAGGACAAAAGGTTATAGTCGTTTCAAGAGATACATAAATGTGCTATTGTAGCTCTGGAGTGCTAGTTGTGCTGGCCTAGTTCAGAAAAGGGTGTGTTAGGGGCAGGATACTTGAAAGGAAAATGAAACTTTTAGTCATCACTCACTCTAAGTTGTTATTTTATGAGCATAACAAGCAGCAACTTGTTTTATTGATGTGTCTTTAATAGTGTCATAGGGCTGGGCTGGCATGTCATACCACAGGCAAGAGGTGCAGAAGGATTTATATTGTTAAGGGTGAAGTAGGAATGAAAATTTAATTGTAGAATGGCCCCGGTGTGCAGGGTGGAGCCCTGAGTTGATCCCAACCCCTGAAAGTTTCAGCTTATCCTTCCCATTCATTATTCCCAGAGAGGAGAACCTATTTCTGTGTCCTTTTTATGGGCATCTTGATTCATTTAGTATAACGACATTACTTAACATTTCCTCTGCTCATTTTGCCCTGACTATTCTATTCATACAGGATTCCTAGTCAAAAGACATTTTCAACAAAATTTTCCTCCTTATGTTATGACATTTGATGATAAAACTTACTAGAATAAAAAAAAGTCTTTGGGGAATTTGCATGTTAGAAATCACAGTTTAATATTCATTTCCTCTATCATTGTAGAACTATATCATTTAAGATTCTAACCATATTGTGACTTCATGTTAAACTTAACAAAAGCAGGTTTAGAAGCCTTTCTAACCAGTTTTTTCCAAAGTCTCCTGAGAAAGGGCTTTATAAAAAAAATTTTATTGAAATTTAATTAACCTACATAAATGATCACCTATGTTGTAGATTATAATTTGCTAGGGGAAGAATTGTAAATATTTTCATTCAATTTCTAGAAAAGATAAATCATTTTTAAAGCCTATAAATTACACCTTTTCCTATTTTAGCATTTTGTCTCTTGACATTTTTCCCATCACTTTATTTATTGTTGAATATTTTGACCCTATTTTTCCTTTTCGCTTTTTAAAAATAAAGTAGGCCAGATGCAGTGACTTATGTCTGTAATCTTAGCACTTTGGGAGACGAAAGGGGAGGATTGCTCAAGGTCAAGAGTTGGAGATCAGGTTGGTCAACAGCAAGACCCGATCTCTACAAAGTGCCTGTAACTCAGGAGGCTGAGGCAGAAGGAGCACTTTAACCCAGGAGCTCAAGACTGCACTCAAACCTCCGCCTACTTATGTGTGTGTGTGTTTGTTTTAATTAAGTAGATCATTAGATTATTATCAATTATGTATAGGAAAGTAAATAACCTTGTGATTTAATTTGAGGAATGTTCCAAATTTTCCTATGCCTAACATTACTCCCTAAAAGTAAAACTTCCCCTGTTTATAAAAATAGCTCTACTATTAATCCCCAGTTTTCATATGAATATGCCTTTAAACTAGATAAATTATTAAGGGATTAAAATCATACTTTATTCAAGACTAATTGCATTACTCCCTTCAGAAAACCCTGGGGGACTAGAGAAAATACTTTTAATAGAAACCAAGAAAATACTTTTAATAGAAAACCAAGAAAAATGTCCTGAGCTGCCACATCATTCCAAAAGACATTCGTCAGCTGAGGATGCTGAGAAGCAGAAGCCCCACTGGGTAACTGGTCACAGTGGTGAAGACGAGAGAGGTGAGGCAAAGATCAAATGGGACCAAGAGAAAGTCTACTTATTTCATATTTTTTCTAGTTTCTCAATCTATATTTATCTTACTCATCTTTTCAGTTCTGCTATAATCCTGTAGATATTCTGAAAAGGGATCTTAATATAATAAAAGTAAAATGCTATATTCTTCATGAATAAGGAGTGCGTCAGCAAATCCACAGAGAAGAATATTTAAATTTATCAGCAGAATTATGTTTTTCTTGTACCTCATTGCATGTATTACATATGGCAAACTGTATTTAACAGTTAAAGTTGTAGCTTAAGAATATTTTTATTGTAAATTTATTGAATAACACATTTATTAAACATCTCACTGTTATTCAATAAAGAGTGTCAGTTAGACTTTTTCTAGGTGGAAATTTTGATTACCAGATGTTTGCATTTCCTCACTAATAATGACTATATTATTTTGTTACAATTTGGCAAATATTTTACTAACCATGATTTCTTTTTCTGGTGTCAATGAATAGGATTCGTACATGATTTGAAGAGTTTATTTGAAAGAGAAGGCATGTAGACATTAAATAGTTTTAGCCACAGTGACCTGGGAAGCCTGGGGTACTGTGGACACTCATACTAGTCTTTTGGGAAGATTTGCAACTTTAAGTAAAAATAACAAGTTGGGTAAAAAATAAGAGTAATGGGGAAGCCAGCCAGAAACTCTAAGAAGTCTCAGGTAGAAGTAGAACAAAAAACCACAGTTGTATGAACATAATGATAGGTAATTAGGATAGCTCAGTAACGTTCAAATGTAAAGTTTGGACAGAAATACTGGGAGTAGATGAAGCTGAAGTTGGCAGCTAAAACAGAGAGTCTGAAATGTCATAAGTACATGAAAAGGACTTGTTACAGTTCTGAGACAAAGACATCTTAGATACGACCCTCTACAACAGTGTGATAAATTAACTGGTGAGGTGTTTGGAAGAGAAGAACAGAAACAGAGAAACAGAGATAGGAAATAATTTGCAGAAGAAAGATTAGGGCCTGAACTAAACAAGTGGTGTTGGGGATGAAGAACAAAGAGGTGGACGTAGAACACATGTGCAGAGCCTCAGGGGCTCAGTTACTCAATCAGGGGCTACAGATGAAAGAGCTGAAGGGTGATAGCCAAGTTCTTTTCATAAACTATTGGGTGGTAGAACCATCATCCAACACAGAGGATGCTATCGACAGACCAGGAGTGACAGGCTACCAGGAGATGTCATGGGAAGACCAAGTTCAGATAAAAGTAAGCGATGGATTTTGTGAGTTTGGATCTCAGTTTGTTTAGTATCATTATCTGCTTCTTCTTTCAATCACACATAATTTGGAGACTTTTTCTGGTCCTCTTCACCATTTTCCTGGCTGCCCTTACTCCTGTGGTTTTGTGGTTAGGCTGTGAAGTCTCTCAGGATAGAAACAGTGTCTCATTCATGCTACTTCTAACAATTAACACAATTTTATGTTATTTCTGGCTCTTAAAAATATATTGAATCACCCGTTTCATTTGCTACACATTGAGATTACAAAGATGAAAAACAGACACAGTCTCTGGCCTCAAATGGCACACGACATCCTTGTACAAACAGGCAAACACATAATTACTATTCTTGGCACTTGTAATATTGGAAGGACCACAAGAGCAAGATATAAGTTGCCACTGAATGGACCATACAGAGGCTAGGACAGGGTGGGTATTCTTGAGCTGACTCTACCATGCAAGACCCTATAAGGTTGCTACTGCAAGTTGCCACTTTGATTGGAAATTATAAAGCCTGAGTAAGCTACATTGTTCCTCTATAGCATACAGCAGCTCAAAGAAGCCTAAAGCTGTTGGCTGACACTATGATGCAATTCCACAACATCACATGGGACCCAAATTTCTTTAAATTTTTCTCACATTCCTTCCTTTGCCCTAGATGTCATGGTCAAAGCCAATCCACTAGCACCTTATCCTCATACTAGTTCTCGGGTTGGGGGGGGAAGTAGAAAGCAGAGGGCAGATGATTTTCTCTTTGCAGGACATTACAGTTCACATAAATTATATTCATAGCTCCTTGCACAAATTTATTCTCAAAACTAGAATATGATTTTTGAAAAAAAGGGATGCTAAGAATCACAGATTTCTAGCTGGGCTTCCTTATGCCCCCAAATATGGGGTTTTATTATTAAAATGAAAGAAAGTGGCTCAGCGCCTGTGGCTCAAGTGGCTAAGGTGCCAGCCACATACACTTGAGCTGACGGGTTTGAATCCAGCCCGGGCCCACCAAACAACAATGATGAGGGCAACCAAAAAATAGCTGGGTGTTGTGGGGGGCACCTGTAGTCCCAGCTACTTGGGAGGCAGAGGCAGGAGAATTGCTTAAGCCCAAGAGTTGGACGTTGCTGTGAGCTGTGATGCCACAGCACTCTACCCAGGGTGACAGCTTGAGGCTCTGTCTCAAAAATAAATAAATTAATTAATAAAATAAAATGAAAGAAGGAATAATAGGTAATAGCAGGTTAAATTAGTTTTCTTTGGTTTAACCACTTAATCCCATTATCATCATAGTCAACAAAACCATATTATCAGAAATTATATAACTACTACGATCTCAAATTGTTTACCCTACTGTCTGACTCATTGATTTTATTTTTGCAGTGCACACAAACTGTTTATCCTATTGTCTCAGTGATTTTCTTTTTGTTCTCATATTCTTCAGTAACATGGTTGTTGAAATATCCACAACCTTGAGCTCACTGTATTTTCCATTACTCTTTTCTCTTTTCCTAGTGTAATTTACAATTTCATTATGTCTTAACAAAATCACGACACTGAGAATAATCTTAATGACCTTGTCTTTTTTCCTAACAAAAACTCAATTGTTCCTGAATGCCATTATTCATCTGCTTTAGGCCTACATCTTAGACTTGAAATGATTCTTGAAAAAAATTAAGAAACTGAGATGATTGACTTCACTTCAACTTTATTATCATGAATTTCATTGAGACAGAGAATCCAGCCAGAGGACCTACTATGGCTCCAAAGTAAATAACTTACATGAGGTGTGACACTGAAGTTCGTGAACTCCTTGAACATGTGCTATGTACCTCATTGCTCAGTGGCACCAGGTCACCAGATGGCCAAGGGGAATACTTGGAAGGTGATTGTAGTAATATACAGCAACGAGGTCCTATGCACTTTTTCTAAGATGAGTTCACGAACTTACTCATCTGTCATCAAACCTCCTCTTCTCTCCTCAAACCTCTTATACTCTCAAGGTCACCACCTTAAACAATTTTAAGGGCTTAATGTCTAGTAAAAATATGTCTCACAACCTCCAACACTCCCTTTCTTCACTCTACCTTGTGGCTGATGATTTCATGCTTTAAACATGAATTCCTTCACTAAGCCAAGTCTACAATTCAAACAGCAGACATCTAGGGAGAAAAGAAAATGTCCCTCCATTGATCAGAGGGAAGGTCAAGCCAGGCACTTTTACTCTTGAATCCACCACCTGCAAACTTCTTCAAAGATATGTTCAATCAAACGTGCCCCAAATCTTCGTGTTCATCCTTTCTAGGGAGATGTTACCATCAGCTTTTACTCTAAGCCCCATACCTCAGATACATCATACGCTCTAGCGTGGAAGTATGGATCTATCACAAATACTTCTTTCTATCTGCCTCATCTTCCCAATAGTGCTGTCTTTTTGTTCCTTTGTTCAAGAAAAAAAGATTTAAAAATGGCTTATACATCTTGACAATTAACTTCTCATTTTTTCTTCAATGCAGTCCAATGTACCTTCAATCTCTATAATTTCAAAAAGGTCACAGCTTCCAGAAATCTCTTTATTTGCCAAATTTAAATGACATCATTTGGTTCCTTATTTTACTTGACTCTTGGAAATTGGCTTTACTTGACGTCCTTCCATTGGGTGACTCAAATTGATTTTGAAAAAATATATATATATATACATATTTGGAGTTTCTCAAAGCACAGTCTTGATCTCCTGTCATATGTATTTACTTTCTCTACCTGGGAGATGATTCAGTTTCCATAATGTTAAATAATAGCTAAATGCTAGCATCTTATGATTTTGCTTCTCTGACAAAAATCTCACTAGAGAGATCTAAATTCATATAACCGTCCCTTTGATATTGTGATTGGAATACCTTAAGGGAAGCTCAAAGTTAAATTACCCAAAACAAAACTCCTGATTGCAACTCAATCTGATTTTCCCCACTCTTCTTCATTTTAGTAAGTGATGTTATAATCCACATACTTATACTATGTAATATCCAGAAAGCTGGGAGTTACTTTTTATTTAATTCTTATTTTACTGCCATATAGATCTTGCCTTACTTTTCACATTAAGGTACATTAAAAGTTTTTGTATGTGTCTTTGTAATGTATTTTGAATCTATGCATTTCTGGGTGTCAATAGCTTCGCCCCAGCCCTCTCTGTCTCTTACTTAGACTACTTTTAATCACTAAGAAACCACTGTTTCCATTTATCTCTTTTTTCTTGCTTTCCATTCATTTCCCATAGATGAATTAGAACATCCACTAACACATAAATGATATTATATTGCCCCTGTAAGCCTCCAAAGGCTTCCATCAGTGCTTGGAGAACAATGCAAATTTATTATTATGTCCCCCACAATCCTGCATCCCCTATCTTTGGGTTTTCTTCACAATGTCATCCACGCTACTCCTTCTCAGTCATTTTATCCAATTGTCTGAGCTTGTCCTAAATTCCTAGCACCAGTTAGACTCCTCTGGAATCAGAGCCCGTGTGCTGCAGTTCTCCCTGGATTTCTGTCTCCCAAGACAGTTTATACCTGAATTCTGAGTGATTGCCTTTTTCTTACCACTTAGTTATGAGCTTAATTAACAGTAAGCTTTTCCACAACCATTCTATCAAAGGTAGTCCCCAGATACCCACAGACATTCCATCATAGGACTCGGTGCTTTTCCTTTCTAACACATGAAATTACATAAGTGTAGTTACTTTATTCAGTTATTTATTCTGTATGTACAAAACTGGACTATAAGCACCATGATTTTAATACTTTTCCTGTCTTGTTCTATCTTATTCTATCTTCATAGCCCCAGAATGAAAACAGTGGTTGGTCTAGAGCAAGTTTTTAGTAAATATTTGTTGACTAATTAAATGAAGGTGTATTTGGTAAATGAGTTCACTAAGTGTTTGAAGAAAATGAAGTCCGCATTCTAAACTTAAATATGAAGTGCAAAGTCATGGATATAGAAGGGCCACTGAATATCCCAAGAACCACAGGCAGTGTAGGTGAAGGTTAGGTATAAAACAATGAAGGGCAGAAGGAATAAAAAAAAAAAAAAAGACAAGTCATTAAGAGCACGTTAAATATGTGGCTATTTTCTTTTAAGTTAGCAACAAAATTGGGTTTGATTTTTCACTAGCCAACTTTAGAAGCATGTCAACACTGAAAGGGGGAAGTGTACTGCAGAGAAGAAAAATAGTTAGGGTGTTAGAAGTAAGGACCTAATGAGAAAAGAATGAGAAAGTGAACAAAGGGAGAAGCATTTGGTCTACAGGGAATGTGACCAGTTCACTAATAGATAATAAGGAGAGGAGGCCGGATTTGGGAACACTTGACGGGGAGAGGAGAGAACAGAAGACTCCCATCTGTTTCCCAGGTGCCTGACATGGGTGACTGGTGATGGCACCAAGGAAAGAGGGGACACAATAGAAGTAGATTTTCATGGCAAAGACTGATTTATGTACAAGCTGCTATTTCTAAAGGTAACACCATCTGATTCACTTGGATATAGGCCAAGTAAACAAAAATGAAATGTGAACTGCTCTTCCTTCAAGCTTCATACCATTATGTTCCAACTTTCGCTTTGTGAGCTATGTTTAAAGAAGCAAAAAGTGTTCCTAGGTAAAAGTTGAAACTGAATTCCTTCACCTTGCCACTCTCATATTACATATTTTTCTCAAGGTGTTACAAAAATTAATTCTATCGAGTCATGCAAAGATATGGAAGAAACCTTTCTGTAAAATTCAAAAGTAAATTTATTTTAGGCTAATGTGAGGGGTGAAAATATTTGATTTTGTTAGGGTAAAATCCCTCTTGTGGTTATGTTCCACACACAAAAGGCACGCTAAACACCCCCACCCAGGCCCATTCTGTGAGAGCACCCCAGCCCCCCAGCCCTCTCCCCCCACCTTGTTATCCGCCCCCCAAGTTGACCTGAATGAGTTTTTCTCCTATGTGGGCAGCATTAGATTGTCTACTGGTTTCATATTAGTATTGAGTACATTGGATAATGGCTTTAATATGGGAGAAACTTCAATGCATTTTACCATAATAAGTGTCATGATCCAATCTGAAGAGGCTTCATACTGTATCACTCCAAATGAATGACAAAAAGGCAAAATGATGAAGGCATTAAAAAAAATCAATAGTTCCCAGGAGTTAGGAGGAAGGGAAAGAGGATGATATGAAACACAGATTTTTAAGGCTGTGAAACTATTGGGTATGGCAATGAAATGGTAAATAATTTTATTATACATTTATTCGAATCCATAGAATATATAATTCAGATGTGACCCAGGTTGTAAACTAGGGGCTTCAGTTTTTAATGATGTGTCAATGTACGCGGTCTGAGAATTAAGTTAGAGAACCAGGCACTGTGCACTTACCGTCCATGCAGCTCAGCGAGGTTTCATCATCATAGGACACAAGTGTCTCACAGTTATGTTCCTGTCAAAGTGTGGTGGGGTCTTGCTGAGTGGCATTCATTACTGTTGTTGTGTGTTTTTGGTGCTGTTACAAGAATGTCGGAGCTTGAATTAGAGTGATGAAGAGCAACAAACAAACATTAACTTTCTTGCTAAACTTTGTAGGAGTGGAAGTGAAATCAGAGACATGTTAGTCCAAGCTTACAGGGATGATACCATGAAAAAAAATGGTAGTGTACGAATGAATTAAACATTTTTCTGAGGGGAGAGAATGAATCACTTATGAGGAGAGGACAGGGAAACCAGTACCAAACAGAACTGATAAAAACATTGCAAAATTTCACTGAGTCGTGTGTCAAAAGTTTTTGGCTAATCATAAGAAGCATAAAGAAACAGGGCAGTCTTTTACTGAAAATCTTGGCATGAGAAAGGTATGGTTCTAAAAATAATAATAAATAAAAAAATAAACAAAAAATTAAAAAAAAGAAAGGTGTGGTTCTTGCACCAGGACAATGAACCAATTCAAATGACACTGTCTGTCAGGAAGTTTTTAGCCAGTAAACAAATAACTATCAGAAGATCCTCCCTACTTGACTGATCTGGCTCCCAATGAGTGTATTTCTTTACGCAAAGATAAAGGAAACTACAGTGCAGTATAGAAAATACTTTGATAGCATTCAAGACACCCAGGGTAATATGAGGACAGTTCCAATGGCCATTCCAGAAAAGAGTTCCGGAATTGCTTTAAAGGGTGGAGTAGGCTCTGGCATTGCACAGCTCCCCAGGGGGGGAACCTTGAAGGGAATACCTTGCAGCAATGTTCAGCAATGAGTATGTGGCACTTTTTCTAGAATGAGTTCATACACTTCATTGTCAGTCCTCATGTATTAATTGTTTGTAACAAGTGTACTGCACTGTGGTGTGGAATGCTGACTGTGGGAGGGTTGATGCATGTGTGGGGACAGGAGCTATATGGGAACTTCCTGTGCATCCTTCTCAAGTTTGCTATAAACCTAGAACTTCTCTGGAAAGTAATGTTTATTAGTCAAGAATTGATGGTTTGGCCTAGTATAGCCTTCAATTGAGTTATGTATTTCTTAAAGCCACTTACATTACAAGGAATAGCCAAGGTACCCAGCAATGTTTTCCTAAAACCTGTTATTCCTAACTACAGGAACAACAGGTCTTGGTAAAGATCAAAACACAAAGCTGGAGGAAAAAGGTGACACAATTCTGATTCCAGATACCAACTTAAAACTTCAGAAATAGCCACAACCAAAAATCCTAAAAGGTTTCTTCTTCTTCTTTTCTTTTTTTTAGAGACACTCTTTTTATGTCATCCTTGGTAGAGTGCCTTTGTGTCACAGCTCATAGCAACCTCAAACTCTTGGGCTTAGTAGAGTGCTGTGACATCACAGGTCACAGCAACCTCAAACTCTTGGGCTTTAAGTAATTCTCTTGCCTCAGTCTCCCGAGTAGCTATAACTACAGGTGCCACCACAATGCCTGGCTATTTTTTGTTACAGTTGTCATTGTTGCTTAGCAGGCCTGGGCTGGGCTTGAACCCACCAGCTTCAGTGTATGTGGCTGGCACCCTAATCACTGAGCTATGGGCACCGAGCCCTAAAGAGTTTCAAATAAAACAAGTTCCTTTCCTATGCTATGCTTAAGCTCTATGAGAGCTTACCACTTCCCTGAGGTATAGTTCACATGGGCATCTGGGTCAAAAATTAAAAGCAAGTACTCAGGACAACATTAAGTCATTAAATCACAAGTTGATAATCTTTTGAAATTACTTTTGTTTCTGGATGTATACTCAATAATAATTATTATGGAAAAAAATAGCGTAACTCTGAGACAGTTAACTAAGGTTACTAAGACTTCATCTGAATTAACATATTCTTTCTTGGTTTGAAGTCCTGTTTTAGCATCTTCCTGGTCTCATTCTCCTTATATCTATCCCTAATAGAGGGAATTACTACCTTGATTTATATTCTGACTTTTAAGTAATGAAATTATTTTAAACATATCCTTTAATGTTTTGCCTCAACTTTCAATATGGCTAATTTTTTAGATTCATGTATTTTGTTGAAGGTACCCATAGTTTTTTTATTTAGCGATATTTTGTATCAAATTTTATTTGATACAAAACAAAATATCTCAATTCTCTGTTCATTATATTACTATAGTAGGCTCATATGAAGAAGATTATGAGCATCCTTATATGAGTCTCCTGCTTCCTAGATAAATATGAGTCTCTTTAGTTACCTCCCTAGAAGTAAAATTCCAGGTCAGTGGGAACGATTATCTTCAAAGTGGGAATGATTGTCTTCAAATTCACTGGGCATTATCAGACTGTTTTCTACAATGCTTATAGCAATACACTTTCCCTTCCACACTTTATGGCCTTTCTTCTTATTAATATCCTTACCAACCCTTGGTGTTTTTACACTTTTAACTTGTACCACTGGTGGATATCTACTAAGATTTATTTCCTTGTGATTTTATTTTTATTTCTCTGAGTAATAACCACATTTGGTATTATTTCATGTATTTTTAATCATTCGTTTTTCTCAAATAAAGGAGATCTCCACTTATTATATGGTATGATACATTTACATTTTCAGTCAAAAAAGTGGTTCCCATCTGTGATGAGAGAATTTGAAAGAGGATGAAGTTCCAAAACTTTAGCGTTTAGAAAGTCAGAAGAAGAACGTCGACGCCTCTTTCATGTGACACAGTTCTAAATGCATTCCTTCTGTCACTTGTTGAGTGTGACAACTGTTCTGAATGAAGTGTAATTCAATCTACCTTGAATAGTATTACCTTTTCTGTGTTAAAAAAAAAAATACTGTTGGAGCAGATTTCGCCAAGTTGAGAGCACAAATTGTAAATGTGAGAAAGGCTCTCATGTAAAATTTTAATGATTCAATGTACTCAGTATTAATATGAAGCCAGTAGAAAAACTAATGCATGCCCACACAAGAGAAAAACTGAATTCAATTCACGTTGGCGGGGGGAAGGGAGGAAGATCAATGTGCTCCCCTGATGGAAGGGTGCACGGCACAGCTCCTGGGCACGAGACACAATTACAGCAGGGTCTTTACCTGAAAAATGCAAATGAACATTGTAGACTAATCTTTGGTATCCTCCTATAAACGTGAAATTAAAAAATTAATGATAGGAGCCAAAATCACATAGGTTGAGTGTGTCTATTTATATGATGAATAAATATAAGTCCACATTGAATCTTATATATTTAGACATGTAAATAGTGAGCATATTTGTTAACATCTATTCACATTTTACTGTTTTATTTTTGTATTCTGCAGCTTCAATTTTCATGTCATTACTGTTATGTAACCAAACCCTAGTTTCCTGCAAATTTACTACTTTATCTTACATGCTTCCAATCTCACCTAGTTATTTTGAACTATGATATAGCCAAAGGTCAGATAACAAGTCTAGACCGTAAATACAAGTTTTCTTACTTTGTAAGAAATGCTTAAATTACAACTTTAGGAGAGAAATAATTCTAAAGAAGGACATAATAAAAAATAATTGATTTTTTTTAAATTAATATTTTTGGTTTAATCATTTTTTTCTTTTGTAAACAAAAAAATGTTATGTAAAAGAATTTCTCACATATTTAATTAGTTCATCCTTTTTAGTTTAAGTTTATTTAAAACTTAGCTGTATCCTAAGAAAGATAAGCTTTGAAGTTTCATAGCTATACCAAGGATGGGAAAACAAAGGTTATAAAAATTTCAATTTGAACTAATATAAAACAAATACAAAGTGGTGAAGATATCCTAGTATGGAAAGATGTTTCAGAACATCGAGCATTGTAGCTGATCCTCCCTGCTTGATTTCCTCTGAGTTTTCCTTCTTTTTATGCATCAGAATCAGAGTCAAAGATGGCAGGATATTGAATTACTAAGTCAAGAATTTAAAAAAAGAAGTTGATTAATATATTAAGAGGTTAGTGGAAAGCAGACAACATCCAAGAAGAGGTAGATATCAAATCAGATAGACAGAAATTCTAAGATAGGACTAACAAGAAATGCTAGAGATCAAAAACATGGTACCATAAAATGAAAAATGCCTCGGATGGTCTTCTCAGGAGAGAGGACACAGCTGAGGAAAGAATTTCCACCTTCAAGATATGACAACAAAAAGTTCTAAAACGGAAGAGCAGAAAGACTGCAAGCAAAACACAACCCAGAACAGAGTATTGTAGAGAGTGACAAAAGTTGTAACATGCATATAAGTGGGAGTCCCAGAAGGCGAAGATGGAAAAAGCAGCAACACTTGAGGCAATAATGACCGAATTTCCCACACGTCAGAGTCAGACGGCAAATCTCAGACCCAGGAATCTCTGAGAACATCAGGAAAGATAAGCACCAAAAACACCCTTAACTTAGCTCTGTCGATGGGGGAGCAAAGGTAAGATAGATCTGACTGCTCTTCACGAACCACGCTAGCAAGAAGGAAGTGGAGCGAGGTGGGAGAGAGAAAAGTACCTAGAACCCTGTACTTTGAGAAATTATCCTGCAAAAGCAAAAGATAAATAAAGGCTTTCACAGAATAATAAAAAATTTTGAAGGTATTTGCTGTCACGAGATGCACCTTGCAAGAAATGTTAAAAAACAAAAATCTTCAAAGAGAAGGAAAATGATATATTGCAGACACTCAAATATACATAAAGAAGAGAGGAGCGTCAAAAATGAGTAAGTAAAGGGAAAATAAAGTTTCATTTTTCTTATTTTTAATTGATCTAAACACAATCATTTGCTCAGATTAATAATGGCAACAATGTCTTCATTTATATAGTCTATGTAACCGTATATGCTGTATGAGCAAAATAATAGACAACAATGAAGCAAGATGTGGAAGGGAAGAATTAGAAATATTGTGTTTTCATACGATACTCTACTCATTCTACTTATAAAGCAAAAAAGTGTCATTTGAAAATCAACTTAACATTAGTTCTCAATTTATATTACAAACTCTAGGGAAATAACTATGTAAAGTAAATAAGTGTAATAGATTATAATAAAGTAAAAAAGTGTAATATAATAGACAAACCAAGAAAAGAGAAAAAATGGAATCATTTAAAATTTTCAGTTAAAACCAGAATAATTGTGGAAAACAAAAATGCAAAGAATAATGCCAACAAGTAGAAAAGATCAATGCATATTGTAGATATAAATCCAGCTCATATAAAAAATTACTTTGTATATCTCTGGGCTAAATACACCAATTAAGAGACATAGATGGTCAAGTATACCAAAAAAAAAAAAAGAGGACCTGATTATTTTCAGCCAAAGTCTTAAAATGTATGTGGTGGATGTATGGCTGATTACTGTATAATTCTTTCAACTGTACTGTATGTTTTAAAAATTGCTAAATACATTCTTTGTAGTAAAGTATCACAAGAATGGAGAAGAATCCAATGTACTCAATCCTAACATGAGGCCAGTAGACCATCTAATACAGGGGTCCTCAAACTATGGCCCATGGGCCACATGCAGCAGTGTGAATTGTATTTGTTCCCGTTTTGTTTTTACTTAAAATAAAATAAGATATGTGCAGTGTGCATAGGAATTTGTTCATAGTTTTTTGTTTGTTTGTTTTTTTAAACTATAATCTGGCCCTTCAACGACCTGAGGGACAGTGAATTGGCCCCTTGTTTAAAAAGTTTGAGGATGCCTGATCTAATATATACCCTCATAGGAGAAAAACTCAAATCAGTTCAAGGGGGGTCAGTAGAACGAGGAAGTAGAGGATTGGGAGTTATGCTCTTTGCCACACATCTTGGGGGAGGGACACAATTATATAAGAGTGGCTTTACTTAACAAATGCAATCAGTGTAACCTAATTCTTTGTACCCTCAATGAACCTGAAATGATAAAAAAAAATAAAATGCCTAATAAAATATTGGAAAACTAAAAATAAATAAATATAAAGATAAATATAGATTAAAAATAGAGGGGGAAGAAAGATATACCTTGCTAATAATAATACAAAGAAAGCAGGAATACCTTTCTTTTAATTTCAGATAGAGCGTGCTTTAGAGACAGGACAGCTACGAGGGACAAAGAGTGGTGCTACGCAATGATGACGTGGTCCACAGTCCTAGAAGACGTAGCATCCTTGAGGTGTGTGCACCTGACAACAGTGCAGCATCATATGTGAGGCACAGTGGGTGGAACTGTGAGGAGAAACAGATGAATCTCTCATTGTTGCTGGATATGTTAACATCCCTGTATCTGAAATAGGTCCGACAAGCAGCAAATCAGTAGAAGCACAGGTGAAATCAGCTGCACCATCAACCAGCCAGATAGAATTGACACCTGTAGATGACTTCATCCAACTGCAGCAGTGTCCACATTCTGCTCAAGCTCATGTGAAATAGTCACCAAGATAGACCACATTCCTGGCCATAAAATACATCTCAAAAAGTTCAAAAAATAAAAATTATACAGTATCTGCTCTCAGACCACGGTAGAATTAAACTATAAATGAACAACAGAAAGCCAGAGAAATTCAAAATACTTGGAGACTAAACCATATGCTTCTATGTAGCCCATGGGTCAATAAAAAAAAACTCAGATATTTAATAATGTTTAGAACTAACTGAAAATGAAACTACAACTTGTCGAAATTTTGGAATGCATCAAGGCAGTGTTTAGAGGGAAATTTATAACTTTGAATGCATATATTAGAGAAAGGAAAAATCTAAAATTAGTTATTTTAGATCAGAGTGGTCAAGACAATGTAAAATTTAACATTTTAATACTGAAGTTGTACACTGTTTTACTAAACATTTTGGGGAATAACTTGCTCTGACTTCAACTCAAGAAAACACTTCTTGTTGCTAATGTAATCAGTTTTTGTAATGATGTCAGCAATTAAAAGGATGCTTATTATTAAAAAAATAATAAAATAAAATTAGTCATTTTAGTTTCCACCTTGAAAACCAGAGCAAATTAAGTTCAAAAGTAAACAGAAGACAAGAAAGAAGAAAAATTAGAAAATAGTGAAATTAGGAACAGGAATCAATATACAAATTCAACAAAACCAAAGGCAGGTTCTTGGAGATCAATAATTGATTAGCCACTATCCAGATAAACTAACAAAAAAAGAAAGAAGATACAAATTCACAATAAAAGAAATGACAGAGGGGCAGCATTATTGATCACATGGACATTAAAAGGATATCACAAGTAATTTTCTGCCCACAAATTTGATAGACTAGATAAAATGACTAAATTCATTGAAAGACATAATCTAACACAACTCAAGTGAGAAGAAACATAATGTGAATAGGCCTATGTCTTTAAAGAAATTAAACAAAATAATTAAAAACTTTAAAGACAGAAAACATGAGGCTCAGATAAGTTCATTGGTGAGTTCTACCAAATAATTAAGGAAGAAATTACACCAATTATCTGTAATTTTATCTAGATGTTTATAATCAGGGAATGCTTCCAAATTTATTCTGTGAGATGAACATCACCCTAATATTAAAACCAGAAAAATGCATTATAAGAAAACTATAGACCAATATATATCAGGAAAACAACTGCAGAAATGCTCAACAAATTATTAACAAATCAAATCCACAATTTATAAGAAAAATTATACACTATAACAAAATGAAATGGATCGCAGCCATTCAAGGGTGGTTCAACTCTGAAAAGTCAGTAAATGTAATCCATCACGTCAACAGTCTAAGTAGAAAGTGATCACATGATCATGTCAATGAATGTATAAAATGCGGTTGACAAAATCTCATACCCATTTATGATAAAAAAAAAAAATCTCTTGGCAAACTAGGTCAAGAGTGAAACTTCCTCAACTTTCTTTCTTTCTTTCTTTCTTTCTTTCTTTCTTTCTTTCTTTCTTTCTTTCTTTCTTTCTTTCTCTCTCTCTCTCTCCCTTTCTTTTTTCCTTTTTCTTTCTTTCTTTCTTTTTAAGTGACAGGACAGACTTTATTGAT
>CAUYRH010033315.1:0-40551 GCA_963574655.1 Perodicticus potto | reverse complement strand
AGAATTTGTTTTTCTATGGTTTTCAGAGCTTTGGGCACTCCTAATAATGAAGTGTGGCCAGAAGTAGAATCTTTACAGGACTATAAGAATACATTTCCCAAGTGGAAACCAGGAAGTCTAGCATCCCATGTCAAAAACTTGGATGAAAATGGCTTAGATTTGCTCTCGGTAAGGAGTGTCCTTTATGTTGATTTGAACACCATTGATGATTCTGAATAATTTTAATATTTTCTTTTACCTAGGAATTAGGAAGAAACCAACATTTGTTGAGCTTGGTGTCTGTTATGTCTGTTGAATTACTTGTATTACTAAGTCTTGTTTAGGTATCAAGAAACACTAGTGGCTTTGAGAGGAGGATTTAGCATTAGTGTGGTTTTTTTGTTTTTTGTGAGGTTTTTGGCTGGGGCTAGGTTTGAACCCGCCACCTCCGGCATATGGGGCCAGTGCCCCACTCCTTTGAGCCACAGGCGCCACCCTTGATTTTTGTTTTTAAAGACAGGTAGCTATGAACACAGAAGGGAGAGTCTAGGGTTAATACACGTTTTTGTTATTTATAAGTTGCTGAATTGTAGTGGCCTTCCTTTCCAACTTTTTTGTCTATTGGTTTATCCTAAACATACATGTTTTCCTTACTGCTTGGTATTTTTAGTTTTTAGTTACTTGCTTCGCGAACTCCATTTTTCAGTTTGTGCCTCATTTCTTCATCAAAAAGGTTAGAAGGACTAATGTAGTTAAAAATCTTGCCCCTCTTAAATTGGTGTTCTCTATTAACAGTTTTTTTCCTTATAAACAAGAAAAAATTAAAATCTGTCAGGATAAAAAAGAAATTATGCCAGGCCTGCTTCAAGAAGCTTGTTTTAGAATAGTATTTAAATTTCGAGATTTTAGAAGGAACAAATTTTTATGAATTCTAGTAAATAAAGTTTTGTCAGGTTTAAACAAAGAAAAGAAATCTATTGTATCATCAGATACATCTTTGGATTGATCTTTAGGCATCTTTCACAATTTAGAAATCATTGTACCACCAAATTAAGCTCAGATTTCCGAAAAATCAAATACTGTAAGTAAGGTTCTCCAGTGTGGCCACACTTGACATCTTGGACCGTGTAATTCTTTGTTCTGGCCCTGCCCAGTGTGTTGTAGTATGCTTTGCAGCATCACCACTCTTTACCCTGTAGATCCCAGTGCACTCTCCCCAGGTACAACAATCAGAGAGGTCTTATTAAAACTCCCCTGAGGCACAGAATCTGCCCCTGTTGAGAACCATTACTATTAATCATAAATTAGACTTGGTTTTGAATTTGAGCTTTATTATTCTTTAGCTGTATGAATGTGGACAAGTTATTCCCCTGAACCTCAATGTCTTCATTTGTAAAATGGGACTAATACTACCTTCTGTTGTGAGGATTAAGTAGCATGTTTACAAAGCACTTCATACAGTACTGAATACATGGGCATTCACATGTAACTGGTTAGTAAAAGTATCTCTAGTTGGTTTGGTTTTCTTTAAGCTTTAATATTTCTTTAAGATGAATGTTAAACTTTATCTAGCTTTTTCTGGTGATGTGTAAATTAACTTTGATACTAAGTTGTCTGGCCATAATTCATTTAGTGACTTATTTTTCGCTATGTTTACAACCTATGTGGTGTGGAATTTTTGTTTTGTTTTTCTTTTGAAACTTGTTGGAAGCTACATCAGAAACCACTAAACTAACTGCTACCATTTCAAGAGTGTTGTAAATAACTCAGATGGCCATTAATTCTCAAAGTAAATATAATTATCTTTTCTAAATTTATCTTGATTTTAAAGCTATCTCTGGATTCTTGTATCTTAACATCAAAAGACAAAAAGGTTTTTGAAATATCTATGATTTATGGAGTAGATTATTCTAGATCTGGAGCAGTGGTTCTCAACCTTCCTAATACCACAACCCTTTAAATACAGTTCCTGTTGGTCGCGACCCACAAGTTGAGAACTGTTGATCTAGAGGGCAAAATGTAGGGGGATGAAACATTTATGTGGTTTCATGTTAAACTAATGGAAATACTCATCTCGTAGAATTTTACTCTAGTTATTAGTTTTGCTTTATTGGTAGAAAACTTAAGGCTTTATGTAGTTTAAAAAAATGATTAATGTCCTAAATAATTTTTTCCTCTTTTTCTAGAAAATGTTAGTCTATGATCCTGCCAAACGAATTTCTGGCAAAATGGCATTGAATCATCCATATTTTAATGATTTGGACAATCAGATTAAGAAGATGTAACTTTCTGACAAAAAGTTTCCACGTTCCAGATAGTTGTATTTTTACTGTTAACTCTATTTTTGTCTTGTATATTTTTATTTTCTTTGTTGTAAAACTTAAGCTGTACTTCATCTAATTTCAAAAATATAACTTAAAAATGTAAATATTCTATATGAATTTAAATATAATCTGTATATGCGTGTAGATCTCACTGTAACAACCGTTTGTTACTATAATAAAACTGTAAATCTAATATTGATGTCAGGAATTGGGGAAAATTTGAGCTAGCTTAAATCATCCTAATCCTCATGACAGTTCTATTTTCCTATAGTCAGAGAACTACTAAAATTTAGGAAAGTGCTAAGGTCAGGCTTCATGATGCTTTGAAATCTTTTATACTCTGCTTGTTTAAATTTTTGTGTCAGTTTTTTTGTCAGGTAGTAATTATACAACCTGCCTAAAGGTGAATATTTTTCTACTGGTATTTCAATTTATGACCTAAATGTTTTAGGATTCAGGATAAGAACACAATACAGATTTGCGAAATGATGCTGAATTTACAGGAGTTTTCAGTAACTTATAAAACTAACATTAGAGCATGCCAGAACTTGCTAAGTTTTACAATTAAAGATCAAGGTATCCACAGCAGGGTAAAACAGTTTTGAAAATTTATGAACCATTCTATTTTTAGGTAGGTTATGAAAGCTTTTTGTCTAAGTGAATTCTTATGGCGTGGTCAGAAGTAATAACTGTAGGAAGGAGTTGCTTGTCTTGACTTTCAAGTGTGAGTTAAAAATAATTGCAAATTTTGACACAGTGTTTGTTAGTAGCCTTCTGAAAAGGTTCTAATGTACAAGTATTTAGTTAAAAATCACTAGCTTTGGGAATTAAATTGTTTAATAATGCTGCACATTGTAATTCTTACTGATTAGCAGCCTAATTTATTTACCATAATCAAGAGAAATACAAAGTAGTTTTATTGCTTTTTTTATTTTTAGTGTATATCTGTTCTTTTTCTACCTATAACTTCTCTTAGTTTTCCTCTTGGTTACCTATGGCTAGAATGGACATTCCTGTGTTACTGATTTTTTTTACACCCAATTGTTTGGTTGGGTGTATAATGAGTGCTTTATCTAATCCATTTTGTCTTGGAAATTTTGTACTCCATAGCATGGGTTACTTTCTTTGACAGTGGACCTGTAAGATAACAAACATGGTTTGGTTGCCTTGCTCCAGGGTCTTTGGTAAAAGCCAGAGAATGTAAAAGCTACAAATGGAAATCATTTGGGGTCATATTATAAAGGGTTGTGTAAGATTTCTTGGTAGGAATTTGGTAAATGAAAGGTCACACAGTGATTTGAGATGGTGCAGTGGCGTATCTACGGGATTCTGTTTTCTTACCTATATGAAGTGAGACATTGAACTAGATCTGTTTTTCACCTTGTGAATTCCATTCCTTAGTGGTTCAGGACCGGCATTGAACACCAACTCATCCCCATCCCCAACTAAAATAGAAACTATCAGTGTATCCTGTATAATTAGTTATACATTAGTGGGTGGCACAAATGTTTGGGGCATCATACACAGGGCAGGAGCAACACACAACTTTGCTGCGTTTGCTCCATGGAGTCTAATTGTTCGAAAAGTCGGTAACGCATCAATTTAAAAATGACATGGTAGACCAGGGAAATGACATAGATGCTAGAACACTGTCATCAATTGCTGTAATGAGTGACCTACTTTTGATAGTAGGTCAAGGATAGTGACTAGGTGAAAAGCTACTGAATTAAGTCCTAACCTCATGCATATATTTTTAGATTAGTGTGCATAGTGATACTTCTGACAAATTTAATTTTAAAATGCAGTTTAACTCTAGGCCAGTGGTTCTTAAGTCTATAATATACTAGAAACATGGAGCTAACTCTGTCACTACCCTAAACAATTCTGACTTTAAAAATTTGGAAATGTATCCCAGGCATCTATTTTTTGAAAAGCTCCCCATGCTGATTTTGACAAAGCCAGTTATCAGTAGTGAGTTTGACAATTTGGGGCTTATACCTAGTTTTAGTTAATCTGAAAGTTTCATTGCATCATGCAATACTTTTGACTTATTTTATTCTGTACTCTTTTAATAGAGGTATATTTCGTGTGTAGTCACTAATATAATAAGACTTTCATATACTTGGGCACAACACTGTGATGACTGCTCTGAAGAGAAAATCTTTAATGTTATCCCTGGTCTTTAGAGGAGGGTTTAAAAAAAATTTTTTTTTAATTTGGATAATAGGCTGTAATGATGCAGAGAATTAATACATAATGTACAATAAAATTTTACTAATTTCTGTGGGTGTGGCATATGTAAATTAAAGTTTTGAAAAAGCCATCTTAGAATTAATAAAACAGCCCAGTGAAAGGTTTATTGGGGAGTGAAATTAACAGGCTAAAATAATTTTTAATTAGTAAAATGATTTTGTAAAGAGTGTTTTTTAATTTCAAATTAATATGAGGGTACAAATTTTTAGGTTGTTTTCACTGTTTTTTTTTTTTTTGAGATAGTCTCACTTTGTAATCCTTGGTAGAGTGCTGAGGTGTCACAGCTCACATCAAGCTCAAACTTGGGCTTAAGAAATTCTCTTGCCTCAGCTTCCCAAGTAGGTGGGACTATAGGTGCCCACCACAATGCTGAGCTTTTGTTTTTTTTTTTTTTTTTTTTAGACTAGGGTCTTGCTCTGACTCAGGCTGGCCTCAAACTGTGAGCTCAGGCAATCCACTTGCCTTGGACTCTCAAGTGCTGGGATTACAGGTGTCAGCCACCAAGCTTGGCCTGTTTTCACTTATAAAGTTGTTAAATTATTTGAGAAGTAGTCGGGGGTTGTGGCAGATGCCTGTAGTCCCAGCTACTTGGGAGGCTGAGGCAAGAGAATGGTTTAAGCCCTTGAGTTGGAGGTTTCTGTGAGCTGTGACGCCGTAGCACTCTACCGAGGGTGATACAGTGAGACTCTGTCTCAAAAAATAAATAATTATTTGAGAAGTCTAGAAAGTGCTATTGGATGGAACAGGTTTTTTTTCTTAGTCCTTACATTAGTTCCTTTAGCAAAGGATCAGTGTCATTCATGTTTCAGTAGTTGCCGTAGTCAACCTGGAGTGAGTGGGGCTTCATAGCTCTGTAAAAATCATTCTGCATTGTGACTAGGCAGAGATGTGGAGTAAGGAAAGTAGGGAGCATTGTTTAAATGGGTTTGGGACAAGATGGATAAAGTCATGAATGACAAAAAGGAAAAAGAAGGACCCTGAAGACGGAAAGCTGTTTCAGACTTATTCATAGGGTCCAGAAGAAGACAAAAGTGGGACAGTGATGATGTTGATGAGGATTGTGAGTTTAGTCTGGAGAAAGAGGTGACATTTAATTATTTGGAGCTAAGAGTAGTCATCAGTCCCACGTCTGAGCGTGAATACCAAGTTTTCAAGAGCCCTTCCAAGATTGAGAATTGTGTGGGGAGTCACAGACTTGGTTGAGGAGGAAAAAGGCCTCACAAGCAATAAGCAGCATTTCTTTAGAATGCTCAAGGTCAGTAGTCTTTGGATTAGGGTCTCTTGAAGAGCTTGTTTAGAACAGACTGATTCAGTGGGCCTGGTGTGGCCTGGAAAATACTTTCCTAACAAGTTTCCAGATAATGATGCTGATGGTCTAGGGACTGTGCTTTGAGAATCACTGTGAAGGTGGTTCTCAGAATTCGAGAGAGTTGAAGAGCAGCCCCACTATTTGGTCAACGCGTCCAGTTTGTAGAGGAAGCACAGAGGTACTGAGGGAGAAACTGACCTAAGGTCAGGCCTGCATGGACAGGTTGAACTGGAATTGGAACCTAAATCTTACATTGTCATCGTTGGGGAAATTGTCATAATGTTGAGATTCTGTTTTAGAGCCAGACGTTTAGGATTCGGTTCCCTGTTGTGCCTCTTATGTCTGCTGCCTTGATCAAATCACTGTCTCTTATTTCAGCAGTTGTACAGTGGAGATCATAAATACCGTTTTGTAGGGTTGCTAGGTGTCCTGTGTATATAGGACATGCCCTAACTTTGTCAGGATGGCCTAAATGTCCTGTCTGTAGCCTTTTTCAATACATTACAAAAATTAGGCAGTTAGAGCTATTTTTCTGCCCTAGTAATTTGCACTTAAATCCATTAAATGGAAAGTAAAGTTCTTGGTACATGGCAATATTTTTTCCTTTTAACTCTCATAGCACTTTTTCCTCATCTTTGTAACACTTTTGTCTCTCATCACACATAGGCACATTTATTTTTCTCTGTTATTAAACTGGAAGTCCAATGAGAGCAGGGGCCGTGTCTGACCCTTTCATTCTTACTGTCATGGTCATCTTTAAAGTAGTCCAAAGATAGGGGCTTCACACCTTTAATAATAATAATAACTACTAATATTGCACATCTATGAACAATAATTATATTTTCTGTTTTCACAGCAACCTAGTAAAGGAAATGGGTATCATTGTATAGACGATGAAAGTGAAGTGCATAGATTAGAGCTTAAGTAACTTGGTGAAGGTCATAAGGCTAATAAATGCCAGAGCAAGAGACTGCAGACCTTTCCGACTTCAGACGATTCTCTCCATGGCATGATGTTGATTTCCTAAATGGAACATGTATTTAGTTTCCAAGGCTTAAGAGGAAAGAAGTAAAGAAACAAGCAAATGTTAAACCCAATGCCAAGTTCAGGGTTGTCAAAATCAATACTTCAAGCCTACAGGTCTCTCATTAGCACTGAGGCTCCTGAGAGATTTTCACATTTTTCTACTTCAAAGTTGAAAGGACCACAGTCACAAAAGTAAGGTACAATTTTGAGTCCAGCTGTGTTTCCTATCCCACTTACGTAGCAATATCTTTTATTTGGGAAGCTCAACTGCTGCATATGGTCCTAATCCCCTCCCCCACCACACACACACACTTCCCACTTCACAAAATTAACAGGGCTCTTAAATTTTGGCTTTCCTTGTTTATAAGGGTGACCCAGATTGAATAGTCATAATATACCATGACCCAGCAGCAGTAATTGGTCCAAGGGGTGATCAGATGACCTAACAAAACCCATCACGGCCCTTATGCCATAGAAACCTTGAGAGAATGAAGTTTTCATAAATTGGGAAGACACAACCAACAAGCGTGAAAGACATCTCTGGAGAGCTGAGATGATCTGAGATAAGAAAGGTTTTTAGGAACATGGTGTCCCTGGTTTGGGTCCCAAGGCTCTGGTTTCTGCACCATTGCCTTAGAATTTGCAAGCTAGCCAGCATCCTTCCTAGGTGCAGGAGTTGTGTTTTTGCTTAACTTACTTTGTGTTTCTGTTTAAATGTCAGAGTCGCAACTGATAAAGTCAATAGCAATACCAAGGCAATTGGATAAATACTTTTAAAGAAACCTTAACCAGTGTAGTTATGAATCTTTTCATAATTAAATATTACTGTTTATACTGTGTACGTTATGAAACTGATGTAAGTGTATTGTATGCGTGTTGACCTTTGAAAGGACCTATGAACTTGAGTGTTTATATGGCTCCTACTCTTTACCAGTCAGTAAGGAATTTGTAAATTATAGATTTCTATGGGCAGTCATTCCTTTCCTTGAGGTAGAATTTACAAAACCATGCTATATTTCTCTATTAAGGAAATAATGCAATAAAAGAAGAATATTTGGAGAATTTATTTGCTAATCATTATTAGTACTTTATAAAGAGCTTTATAGTAATTAAGTCCTATGCAATTTCAATAGGAGCTACCTGTACTTATAAAAATGTGCTCAACTGGCTCGGCGCCTGTAGCACAATGGTTACGGTGCTAGCCACATACACTGGAGCTGGCGGGTTCCAACCCAGCCTGGGCCTGCTAAAATAACAATGACAACTGCAACAACAACAACAAAAAAGTAGCTGGGTGTTGTGGCCAGCTCCTGCAGTCCCAGCTACTTGGGAGGCTGAGGCAAGAGAACTTGCTTACGCCCAAGAGTTGGAGGTTGCTGTGAGCTGTGACATCACAGCACTCTACTGAGGGCGACATTGTGAGACTCTGTCTCAAAAAAAAAATAAATGCTCTCAACTATAAAACCACAAGAATAATTATACTCTTCTTTCTAACATAGAAAGAAATGATACATTTCCCAACAGAACACAGTCATTTGTCTCAGTGGTTTTGGTATCAGGACAAATGTATTTATATGAAAGAAAATATAAATGTGTTCTTCATGAAGTGGGAAACAGAGCATTTGCTCCATCTTAAATCTTGCTAGACTGAAAAGTTTTAGAGATGTGCTTTAGCTTCTCGTTTAAAATACTTCTCATGCACAAGCACTAATGGGAAATGGCTCAAAACAAAAAGATTGCCATTTCCCAGGTGAACACAAAATGCTACATTTTGACCAGTGAGCATCAATCTGGAGCCCCTGAACTGAGTGACAAGGGCAGTGTTTGAGAGCTCTTAATAACCCAGGCTACCAGGTCATGGTTTGGACAAACTCCTCACGACCCCCACCCTCTGCTGGCCTGAAACTGGATGTTCAATATGGAACTTACCTGTTTTTGGAAACAAATCTCATTTCCTAGCTAGTGAAATCATAAAATATTAGAATTGAATCAATGTTGGATGTCATTTGGTTCAATCTCTACTCCCAATGAGGAGCCTGTAGGTTTTTGGCAACAGAGTGAGAAATAAAAATTAGGTTTTCTGACTTACTATTTAAAAAATATTTCAAAAATATTTCTACTCTCTAAAATTAGCTCAGATAGAGAAGTAGGAATCAATAATGGAGTCACAGAAGAAATGTATTTTGAGGATAAAACATTCAGGCAGGAGAGAACCCAAATGACTGGAGAAAATACAAGTCAAAGAAAGTTGCACAGAATGGGTTTTCTGTTCCTTTAAATTTGTTAGAGGTGAAAGCAGCTGGAGAGAAGCATATTGTGATGCTGTATGTGGGGTGTGTTCTCTGCAAGAGCAACTTGTTTTCCTCTTCTACCTGCCTTCAGAGGGTAATTAGAGATTTAACTCAAATACTGCAGGTATTTTGAAATACCCACATTTCAAATAAAGCAATAACCCAAAACAAACTTTATCCAACTGCAGTTTAATTAAAAGCATGTACCAGATAGCAAAGGTGTTGTGATAGTTAATATTACATATTCATAAGGTCTCTAGCACCGAAACATCTACTATATGTATAAAGAGAAAAAAGGCAAAGGATCAACTTCATCTCTTTTATCCTTTTTCAAGAGAATTATCTCATACTCCCATGTTTGGAATATTTCCTAGCATGGCCAAAAAGCAAGGAATAAACAACAATAATTCATTGTGCCTAATGGCATAAAATAAAAGGATTATTCACGAACAGAAAACTGGACTTTCAAGCAGATGTTTATTTAAATACAAACAGCAACTCCTACTTTTCTTGTTATATCCATTTATGTGATGCAACATTTTTACCAGAAGTGCCTTTTAAAAACAGCCTTCCAGGGAGTGAATAAACAATACTATATTTGGCTAACAGCTGCTTTTGGAAAATGAGAGGTCAGCAAAGCTGAATGTTGTTTAAAGAAAACTAATTATCCAGCTACCTTTGACTTAGAGTAAATAAAGCACTTCCTGATTTGCACTGAAATATTTTGTCTACGGTTTAAATATTAGGCATTAGTCAGACATTTCACTTCTTCCATCATTTGCCATGTGGATCAAATGCGCTTTAAGACGGATTCCTGTGCTTGGTGGTGCTGCCAATGCCTCTATATTCTCTGGAGCTGTACAAAGCTCTGGCTTCTTTGCTTGTTCACCATCCACTGTGTATGGTGCTGCATGTAAAGCAATGCATTTATGACCACATTAAAATCTAGATAACATGATAATATGGTATGGTTGCATTTGTAGGCATTTAAAGTTTATGAGTAATGTCTCATATGTGTGAAATTTGAAATACTGCAAATACCCCCAGTTTTTGAAAATTGATTTCAAGATTGGCAAGCCAGATAAGTGGTAAACTGGCTTATGCAATTGCCACACAGCACTTTGGCTGGTAAAGAGAAACACCTGCCCCTCTGCTGGGTTCTTGTGCGTCAGCCTGTGGTTTCCCTGGAGGTACCCATGGCGATGACTACTTGTTATATAACACTTGCCATTCTTATAATTTGAAAATCTTTATATTCTGAAGCAATCTCATCTGAGAAATCGTTAAGGGAGAGTTGACAGTGCTACCGCTGAAAAGTTGGCCTGACAATTAGGAATTTCTGAACAAACTTGAGATGTGTTTTTAATGTCACAAAGAAGGCCAAACAACTCCCATGGTACATTTTAGAGCGAGTACACCATAAAACGTTAGTAATAATTTTGAGAAAATAAAAAGCTGCATTGAAGCACAAATGTAATACAATAGTTACAGATATCAAGGAAGGTTCTCTATTTAATACTTATTATCTATATCGAATTATGCAAATTCTTCAACAACGTAGCCTCTATAAAATCTGGTATGTGATTTTCATGGTATTAGAAAACGATTCTGGGGCAAGCACAGATTTAATGGTTCTGTAAATACTTGTTTATACAGTAAGTGTTGAGCGCCTATTATGGGCCAGACATTGACTATGCTTGGACGTGAGGACATAGTTCTGAACTAAATAGATAATAGTCCTTTCCTTGGTGGAGTTATATCCCCTTCAGAGGGAAGGCAGATTATAAGCAAGCAAATCAAAGTAATAAGATTTTAGAATGTGACTCTTCCTGCCTCAGATGAGACCGTGGCCAGCTGAGATACTGTCGGAATTCCATACCTAATGTGCGAGGGCAGAAGCGCATGCTCGGCTGAACGCAAGACTTCCCTGAGATTCCGTCACCACTCCTGAGAGGTGTTTGCAGGTCTAATTGAGGTCTACTTTGACATCTTGCTCCTAAACCGTGTTCCCTGTCCCGTACTCTGTTTATGTTAAGACCATAAATAACTTAGAGTAATAATGATAAGAGGTAAATCAATCTAATTAACATAGATAATTAAAAAATAGTTGGGTTTAAAAAATCCAAGCCCGACAGAGACCATGCCATAAGGGTCTCGACTTCCTCTGTTAAACTCATAATTAAAACAGTAATGTACAGAATAAAAACGGAACTGGCCCAGAACTAAGGGCTGCCACCAGTCCTCACACCTAGAGGTGGACAGTTACCAGCCGACTTTTAAAAACTTTCTCTTTGTAAAAGAAAAATTAACACTTTCTCTTTGTGTCTTGACTCTTCGTTTTCCCCTCATCCTCCCATCCTGCCAATCACAGGGGAAGGACTCATGGTGTGGTTAAGGGCTGGTCCCCAACAGCATATTTGTCAGGAAATGACTTAAGAATCTTTCCCACAACTTTTAGGCCCAGGATAGGCTACGTAATTTGTGGGTGGGCTCAGTGTGAAAAGAAAGCGCAGGACTTCTTGTTCAAAAGTCACTAAGAAATTCCAGACAGCTGCAGCAGAGCATTAAACCGAGCGTAGGGCCCTTCTAGGTGCATAGGTCACACACCCAGGAAACTGGCCCTGCTCGGGTCCTTCAGCCAAAGAAAGAAAATGAGGGGGAGAAGGAAGATGTGAGCCTGGGTGTGGTGGCTCTCATCTGTAATGCTAGCACTCTGCAAGGCCAAGGCGGGTGGACTGCCTGAGCTCATGAGTGTGAGACCAGCCTGAGCCAGAGTGAGACCTTGTCTCTAAAAACATAGCCCAGTGTTGTGGTGGACAACTGTAGTCCCAGCTACTTGGGAAGCTCGCTTAAAATTCAAGAGTTAGAGGTTGCTGTGAGCTGTGACGCTACCGAGGGTGTCAAAGTGAGACTCAAAAAAAAAAAAAAAAAGAGAGAAGGGAGATTTGGAGGAGGGTGAATTTTGGAGGGCTACTGTTCCCTGTGGGGAGTGGTTCAGAGGGAACCCTTGAGTAGCTCAGAAATACCATCCTTGCTGTTGTGAGAGACAGAATCAGTGCCTGCTTGGGGCCTGAGCAAACTAAAAACTGACTGTGACTGGGAGTGTAACCCCTGTGAAATCTACAGGACCGTGAGGATAGCGCCACCATGATGGGACTCGCCTGCATGTCCCAAGGTGCCAGGGCAAGGGTTGATCGTCTGTCTAACCTGATTGGGGCCAAGAGGAAGAGAAAGTTGGAGAGGGGCTGTCTTGGGCCAGTGTGCACTTGACAGTCGCAAGCCCTGCCTTCAAAACAAGGATAAGGGAGTCTCTTCCTACCACTTAGCGTAGCCAGGATCACATCACTCATACTCCGCCAAGCACCTTTGTAAAGTTAAAATGTAATGTGCAGGGCGTCCATAAAGTTCACGTGCAAGTAAAAGTAGACACCATATTTTAAATTGCGTATGAGCTTTGTGATCACTCTGTATTATTTTAGATACATTAGAAATAACTATACATTGCCTCCATGTATCCATCATCCAGCTTCATTATTATTACATTTGGAACCCTTATCATATCTCTCCCTGATCAAATCCCCTTTCCCCACTCAAAGATTTCTTTATGTCTTTACATTCTTCAACTTTCACAATCTATCTATCATCATCATATTGCATAACAAGATATATTTTGAAATTTATTTTGTTTGGCTCCACTTTGTGAGATTTGTTGATAAATGTAGCTATAGTTCATTTGCTTTCACTGCAAAGGGTATTTCACTGGATGCCTCAACTATAATTCATCCATCTCTTCTCCTGCAGATAGGCACTTGTTTCTCATGCATTGTTTTTGTGAATAGGGGGGCTATCAGTTTTACTACTTGTGTCCCCATTTGCTCACGTGCATGGTTTTTTGTTTGTTTTGCAGATCTGAGCCTCACCCTGTTTTCTGCCTTTTAGGGAGCAGACCCATGTAGGTTTCCTTTCCCAGGCATGCTTCTGGGTGGAGAAAGTGGGAGAGTGCGAGGGAGAGGGAAGAGAGAAGCCAGAGAACTGTGTCCCTCTCTCTGGCTCAGAGTCACTTGCGCACCTCTAGTGTCCAGTGGACAGGCCCACCTTGGTTCTAGCTTTTTCCCAGAAACTCCTATTAATTCCGGGGCTTGTGTAGCCCCACACCCGTTTGTCTTAGACTCTTTGCGGCTTCCTGAAGTTGCTCATCCCTGGTCACCTCACTGTTTACCATTTGACGTCTCCATTCATCAATATTGGGATAATTTATTCCTTGGATTAAAGTCCTATGTTTCAATACTTGGAAAGATTTTTCTTGGTTGCATCCTAATGAGTAGGTTGTTCATATCTTCAACACCAAATGGCTCTTAGAGTCACAGGCCTATGTAGATGTCTACCAGTAGTATGTGAGTTCTCAAAGTGATTGTCTTTCCCGATACTAGGTATTGTCAAACTTGTTAGGTTTTGCCAGTCTGATGGGTGTCAAACAGTATTTCACTGAAGTTTTAGTTTCTTTGTCTTGAGACTGAGGGTTTTTCAAATATATTGTTGACCATTCAGTTTCTCCCTTTTGTGATTTGTTTGCCCATTTTTTGATTATTTAGTTCTTTTTGACTTATAGGAATTGCTTATGTCTACGTATAAATCCTATGTTCATTATATATGAGGCAAATATCTTCTCCTATTTTTTTTTTTTTTTAAGAGACAGGGTCTCCCTTTGCTGCCCAGGCTGGAGTGCAGCAGGCTCGTAATAGCTCACTCTAGCCTCAAACTCCTGGGCTCAAGCTGGCTTCCTGCCTCGGCCTCCCAAAGTGCTGTGATTACAGGCATGAGCCATCACACCGGTCACCTTCTCTCATTTTTTGTCTTGTTATTTTTCTATCTTTTCATAGACAAAAGTTTCTGGTTTTGGTGTGGTTCTCACGTCATTTTAACATTTCCCATAGTGGCACAGAACATTGCTGAAGAGACAGGATCCACCGGTCAGTCGTGAGCTAGGCTGTCAGACCAGACTACCTGTGTCGACACACTCTTCTGTAATCCAATCCCCTCCGCGGGGCACGTGCAGAGGACTGGTTCCCAGCTGGCTCCCCCAGGAACCCTGTGTCAGCATTTCCCTCCAGTGTCGACGGCTGGAATCAGGCTACATTTCCTGCAGAGCCTCTCCAGGAGACTTCAGGGTGTTTGGCTTCCCTGGGAACACCATCTCCCAGGCTCTTCTGGCCCAACTGTGTTTCAGACTTAGTTGAACTTAAGCCTATGTTGGGAACATGTTACTTTCAGTTTATACTGAGCCTGGCTTGGAAAGTTTATAGAAAGGGCAAGTCCCTGAAACATAACCAGCTCTGTTCAATGTGGCCAACTGGCAGCCAAGAGCCACACTGGGTTGGAGCAGAGAATACTCTGGCACTGTATGGCCAGAGCCCATTGCTGCTGCGGGAAGCAGATAAATCCAAGCACGACTCCTCAGCAGGCCGAGGGATGAATTTAGGACCAGCCCGATACTTCCTGGCTACATGGGCCTGTCCATTCATCTCTCCACTGGCAGTGGCAGCCTCTAGCATCAGCCCACTGTGAGGACAGACTTTGCAGAACTCAGATCAGGAGATCGTATAACACGCGTGTTTTACAATAGTTCTTCCTTGTATATGCTTTTTAAAAAATTCAAACAATAGAACATACACAAGTCTTGCTTCTTTTCTCTCCCTGTCAGCTGAGTTCTCACTTCTCATCCTTTCATTTATACAAATGCAAGGAAATTTTAGTATATGTTGTTATGTTTCCCTGTTTTAACACAAAAGTAGCATAGCATACAAGCAAGTTTTTGTAAACTATGGATTTAAGAGATGTTTGATCAAGAATTGTCAACTCCGGTTTTAATTTAATCTTATATTTTCTATGAATTGACTGTGTCATTTGGATAATTTCTTCTTTACCTTCTAAAATAGTCTTTAAGTTTTCTGTTTATTTTATTTAATATATATTTATTTATTTATTTTTGAGACAGAGTCTCACTATTTTGCCCTTGGTAGAGTGCTTTGGAGTCACAGCTCACAGCAACTTCTAACTCTTGGGCTTAAGCCATTCTCTTGCCTCAGCGTCCCAAGTAGAGGGACCACAGGCACCCGCCACAATGCCCGGCTATTTTTTGTTGCAGTTGTCATTGTTTAGCTGGCCTGGTCTGGGTTCAAACCCGCCAGCCTCAGGGTATGTGGCTGGCGCTGTCACCACTGTGCTATAGGCACCGAGCCAAGTTTTTAAGTTTTCTTATAAAAGTCTATGGTTAGCCACAAGTCCAAGACAGAAGTAAAACTGGGATATAAACAAGATTTTTTTTTTTAATATGTCAGATTCAGAAAAAAGTTTATATGTGCTTATTAAAGAAAATTTGGAGAAAAGCATAAGAAAGGAAAAAGATTTAAGAGGAATACTACTATCCAAACATACATAGTGATAACCATTACAGTGCTTAGGACTCTGATACTTTATAGCAGAAACCAAATGTGCCAATAAAACATATACAATTAATATTTTTAGCTGTAAAATCGAAAAGCATTAATTTGCCATAAAATAACAAACATTCGCCATTTCCATGTCTATTGATGCCAACAATATCGTGTGTTGATGTGTGCTCTCTCTATATTTTATTTTGATCTGTCTGCGTGTTCCCCATTTTATTACTTAAAGGAATCTTAAATAGAGGCACATATAGAATGTGTGGCTACTGTAAGGAATTATATCACCTCTCTATTGCATTGAAAGTATTTCAACAAGTACATATTTCCTACTTTAATTATAATAATATATACAGCATAAGTACATTTGTTCTAGTACCACAGTTCAAGAAAGTTTTTTTTTTTTTGAGACAGAGCCTCAAGCTGTTGCCCTGGGTAGAGTGCTGTGGCATCACAGCTCACAGCAAACTCTAACTCCTGGGCTCAAGTGATTCTCCTGCCTCTGCCTCCCAAGTAGCTGGAAGCACAGGCTCCTGCCACAATGCCCGGCTATTTTTTGGTTGCAGCCATCATTGTTTGGCGGGTCTGGACTGGATTCGAACCCACCAGCTCAGGTGTATGTGGCTGGCACCTTAGTTGCTTGAGCCACAGGCGCTGAGCCGGTCATGAAAGTCTTGTTGGCTCTTTTCAATGTCCCTTGGAGGGAGGGTGTACTATTGTCATTGCCTGGATGAAAAGACTGAGGACCACAGAGGTTCAGCACCTTGTCCAAGGCCATCCAGCTAGTTTAGGTAGTAGAGTTAGGGGTTTGGACCTCGGGTCTATTTTTCATTCCACCAGACCATAGGGAGGACAAAAGAAAGAAGAAATACCCTACATTCCCTGCCTTCTGTAAGCTCACAGTGTCGTTGCCAAGACAAGTCCCCAAACCAGCAGACACTCAGATAAGAAAAACACGTAGCTGAATAGAGGTAAAGACTTCCACTCCCATCAAATTCAAGTGTGTGCCATTTTGCCAATTTCCACCACTTCTCTCTGTTTTTTTTTTTCTCTTCTTTTTATTGGTCTTCTTTAGTCCTACACATGTCGTACCTGTCTAGCCCTCTAAGGCCTTTGAAGGAGACCTCCTGATGAAAAGTGAAGAAGGATTTTAGCTGAGTTCTGCTCCTGGGAGTTCGAGATGGTAGGCAAGGCAGAAGTCGTGCATTGTACCTGTGATGGAGATTTTTCACTGACAGGTGAGAATTGCATCTCAATTGTGGTTTTTTTCCTGTGGCTAAAAATGTTTTTTACATATTTTATCACTTGTTCATTCGTGTTTAAATTAAACAGGCATCACTGAGGACCCAGCATGTCCCCTAAGGGACCCTGCTAGCCCTAGAGGAAGACAAGATAAATAAAACATGCCTTATCCACCGAAGAAGCTCCTTTTTCTCGTCATTTTAGTTACATGAGCAGCACATTTCAAGTGCAGCATTATTAGATAATATGCAATCCACACTTTTAACCATGACACACAGGGACAGCTCTGTGATGGCCAAGAATTTTTCATCTCTTCTTGAAACTACAATAACTCTTCATAAGTCAAGGTCTCTGTTCTAGAACCAGGATTTAAGGCAGTGGTGTGCAACATGAGGTGAACAAGAAGATTCACATGGGGCACCAGAAGAAAATATTCTACATTCCTTAAGATTTCTTTTAGTGAGTCCTTTTAATGTTTCTGTTATTGGGACTGTGTTAATATCATGTATAATATATCAGTGCAGAAGTATACATGTATATGCTTTATGAATAAATATATACCTATATGTTATGCTGTGTGTTTAACAGCATTCTGTTGATGTGGAAGGCAATTAAAAATTTAGAGTTTACTGTTCTAAAGCCACAGCAACACTGTCTCTTCTTTCTGAACAGTTTATAAAACTCTGCCAAAAGGTTCATTTGGGAAACTTTCCAAAGTCATTGAGTTGATATTTGGCCTGATGGCTGGGGAGAGAATTATACAAGGTTTCTGAAAAGGTAAAGTTCGAATGAGTTCTCTAGGCTGTGCCAATCGTCTTTCTAAAGCAGAGGAAGGATAGATTTCTTCTTACTTGAATATGCCCCTTCCCTCCTGTCAGGATCCAGAGTTCTAAGAACTTGTTTTTTCCCCTTATACTTGCAGAGCCCTTTGTTGTGTTGGGCTCGTCTCATAAGTTACTTCCCAATTGTTATCCCCAGTAAGTACTTCATCACTGCCCCTGGAGGCTTTGCTCCTCTCCTGGGTAGAGTTAGAGGAGCTCAACAGTTAGGGCCCGAAGTTCCTGTCTCTTGTGCCGCCAGACATTTCCATTTGGGTGCAAATGTCCAGCAGAGTCCCCTACTAGTTAATTCCAGAGTAAGCCCCACCAAATTCACAGATAAGTGTGACTTTTTCTCATTAACCTAGTGTCTGTGTGTCAAACACTCTTTGCCTACTTTCTTGCTCCAGAGTTCTTTCTGTAATATCACAGTTGATTTTTAGATTGCAGGTTATTTTTGACTTTCATGTAAAGTGTTGTCATCTTTTTCTCCATTCTGCTCTTCCCCACACCTGAATGGAATCCCTGATAGCTTCTGCAAACTAGAGGTTGTGTTTCACTAAAACAAATCCTAAATCCATGTTAATTCAAAAAGTGCTTGGGTAGAGAAAGTAGATTATGATGATTTAAACTGTAAGAAGATCTTTTTTTGAGACAGAGCCTTCCTTTGTTACCCAGACTAGAGTGTCATGGTGTCAGCTTCACTCACAGCAACCTCAAACTTCTGGGTTCAAGTGATCCTCCTGCCTCACCCTCCTGAGTAGCTGGGATTATAGGTCCCTGCCACAATGCCCAGCTAATTTTTCTAGTTTTAGTAGAGATAGGGTCTCAAACTTGCTCAAGCTGGTATCAAACTCCTGAGCTCAGGCGATCCTCCTGGGTTGGCCCCCCAGAGTGCTAGGATTACAGGCACAAGCCACCGTGACTGGTTATAAATGCCCAAAAGATCTTTAATGATAGATTCTTTCTTGTATTCTTGATGTGTCACCAGTTTCATAATACATCTCAATTTTGTACACATGTTCTGGAACACCATCTGTTGTGTAATGTGAATTTTACTTGAAGTATCCCTTTCCTCTAGTTCAGGCTGTGACTAAAGCCTTTGCTTGGAGCGTCCACATTTTGAGACAGAATTTGGGAAATTTTCTCATCTACATCAGACATAAACTAAACGATCCTTGCAAACATTCACTCCTGGCTTTAGAATGGAAAGACTGCTGAGTGTATCATTTCCCAGGACCTCTTGGGGGCAAAGCCAGGCTGGCAAAATAGTTTTGCATAGGTCATTCTGAGGGATCTTTCCTTCCAAAGCAAGTGAAGAATTCCTGTTCTTGATGCCAATGTGTAATAGCATGTTAATAACATTTGCAACTAGACAGGGAAGGCCAACCACTGTAAGAAATAAACCAATGACATTCAACTGGTGTGCTGTGAGAGGATCTTGGGTATACCACCCAATTTTTAAAAATCATTAATTAAATTATTTTTGAAAGAAGTTCAAAGCACAGTAAGTATATATCTATTTTTTATTCTTTTTTTTTTGGCAGTTTTTGGCCAGGGCTGGGTTTGAACTTACCACCTCCAGCATATGGGGCCGGCGCCCTACCCCTTTGAGCCACAGGCACTGCCCTTTTTACTCTTATTTTTGATCAACATAATTTAAGTGTGCTACAGAAGTCTACCTATAGGTTCAAGTGTACCATGAGATAAAAAAGGTTGAAAAACACCGCTAGAGTGTATAAGGGCTCAAACACAATAGAAGTTCATTTCTTGCTTTTATGACAGCGCTGGGATAGAGAGGATGGCAAGGTCGTTCTCCTGCAGATAATCATTCAGGGACCCGGACTGGTGATGCTCCAGCATCTTCAACCCATGGCTTCCAGAATGGTCCCTGGAGGTATTTCCATTCCAGCCATCCAGCACCTTGAAGGACTGTGCATGGCCGGGTCTGAAGGTGACACCCTCCCTGCTGCTCACACCTCGGATTTCCGTGAGAACACAGTCGCACGCCGTGCCCAAGTGCAAGTGCAAGCGAGGCTGGGAGATGAGGGCTGATTACATCCTGGAAGAGAAAGGGAGAAGATGGTGCCGTCTCAGCCTCAGCACATGTGCTCTTTTGCTCATGGAAAAATTTATTTCTAAGTCCTCTTTTACCAACCGGTGAGAATAAAGTGTGTATGCAGAGTCTGGGTTCATCACAAACCTCTTCAAATCGAGTGTGATGGCTCAGAGTAGATTTAGGGGGTTTCACAAACAGTTTTCAGATGACAGCAGATCTCTCCTGGGCAAACAGGGTGATCTCTCTGGAACAATACACACCAGGGCAGCCTCCCCTGTGCTCCCAACCATCTGAAACGCTGGTAAGCACCGCCTTCTCACTCCATCAGGGGAAATCCTGGTTTGAGCTTCACCAACAGAAATAATTCTTTTGCTGAAATTGCCTACTTGTTATCTGGAACGACAGCAGGGATCTTCTAGCAGGAAGGGCCCCAGCAACCCTGCCTCAAATATGGCCCTATAGGTGATCTGGGCAAAAGCAGGGAGACTTTCATCTTTTGGAGAAACTAATACATAGGGCATCAGCTGAGTTTCCATTTCAGTGCAACTTAAGCCTGAGTGATAAAGGCAGTGTGTTCTGTGAACCTTGTATTACATAACCCTCATGTGATTCAGGGCTGCTATTTATAGTTTCCCTTGTGTGGGGCTCTGGACTGGGTCACAGGCAAGCAGCCTTCTTCTTCTCCAGCGTCCCAGGAGCAGCCAACATGACTCTGCAGTTGGACCCAGCTTCCACCTTGCCTTTGTCTTTCAAGACTGCTTGCATTTTGTCTCAACTAAGGTTTAGCTTCTACCTTAACTGAAAGTTCGATTGTTCATTCATTTATTCATTCAACAAATATTTAATAAGTGCCTGCTGGTCACCAGAGACACAAAGCTGAATAAAACTCTCCTGGGGTGCAAGTGAGGGGTAGAAAAATACTGGTTCCTAGACCTTGTCCCGGATCACTTAAAACAGAGTGTCTGGGTGGTGAGTTCTAGACTTGGGTATGTCTGAAAATCTCCCCAAGACAGTCAAGTGCACAGTCGGGATGGAGAAGCACTAGACCCTGAAGCCAGAGGAATGTATGAGTAATATTTCAGGTAGAAGGCCCAGGAAGAGAAGAAAGGGAAAGAGAGCGAGTCTTCAGTGGGTGTTGTGGAACAGGAGAGCGAGAAATGGGAAGTTGTTGGATACAGAGAAAGAGAAATAACTTTGGTTTTCAGATCATTCTGCAGTGGAATTTTAGCCTTTCCACTATTTAGCTTTGTGTGATTCCGGAAAAGTCATGCATGTGTAACCTCCTCATCTTAAAAGTGAGGAGAATAAGAATTTTCACATCCTAGGGTTGCTCTGAACACTTAAGCAAAAAGCCTGGTGCTTGAGGAGTCTCAGTTGCTTGGGTATTCCTGGGAGCTCAAGAGGAGAGATCGAGGACACAAAGTAGGCAATTTAAAGACGAGGATGGGGCCGAAGTGCTTCTCACTTGCTTCCGAAATTGGAGAAAAGAGCATTATTGTTATTTTTTTTTATCTTAACATTAACACAAATATGTTGTTAACTAGATTGCAAATCTGTGCCAATTAAGTTAAAAACCAGAGACTTGGCATGTTTTCAAAGACTGTGTTTCAAATGACTGGTTAGGAAGTGCTCTGGCCTCCCTGGAGTAGCTTTCACTCTTCTCTGCTCTTAGGGGTGCCCTGGTGGTCAGGTGGGCAGCACAGCTTTGACCATCACGGAGGTCTCATCATTAAAATTTAAAGCAGCAGATACGTTGTAGGCGGGATACTCCGACACCACGCTTTCTGATATTTAACAGCTGTTAGCACTTGTTTCTGGTGACCAACTACATACACGGGAACAGATGTGATGCGGATTACAGTGCATTTCTTTCCTTCTTTCTTTCTTTCTTTTTTGAACAGAGTCTCAATATGTCACTCTGGGTAGAGGGCTGTGGCATCACAGCTCACAGCTACCTCTAAAACTTGGGCTTAAGTGATTCTCTTGCCTCAGCCTCCCAAGTAGGTGGGACTACGGTGCCCGCCACAACGCCCGGCTATTTTGTTGTTATTGCTGCAGTTGTCCTTGTTTGGCAGGCCTGGGCTGGTTTCGAACCCCACCTGCCCCGGTGTATGTGGCTGCCACCCTAACCACTGAGCTACAGGCGCCCAGCCTACAGTACACTTCTTTTTTCCACCTGTAACACACTATTTTAAGCCCTGCTTTTTATTATACCCTGATGATCTATCTCGGTGGTTACCCATATCAGTCCATAGAGAGCTTCTTCATTTTTTAAATAGCTACACAGTGTTCTTTCATGTGGATGTACTATCATTTATTTAACTAATCTCCCGTTGAAGAATATTTGGGATGTTGCAACCTTTAGGAAGTTCTGACATGGCTGCAATGAATGTACATGTGAACATCTTTTGTACTAAATTTCTTGGAAATGGAATAGCGGGGTCAAAGGGCATATGCGTTTACAGAATGCTCTTCACAGAGATTTCCATTATGTGAGGCTCTTGACCTAATTGCCACTTCTCTTCCTCCAGCAATGAGAATGCCTGTTTCCCCAAACTGACCATTACGAAACTTTGATTTCCACCAATGTGCTTGGTGCAGGTCACTTCCCAGTAACTGTAACCTGCCTCTCTTATATAATTATGAGTAACATTGAATCCCTTTTTATAGGTTTTAAGGCTCATTGGAGTTTTTTTTTTTCTTCGCTGGCAAGAGTTGGATCATATTCTTTATTTATTTTCCGCTTGAGTCATTGGTTTGTTTTTTGTTTTTTTTCTTTTTGAGACAGAGCCTCAAGCTGTCATCCTGGATAGAGTGCTGTGGCATCGCAGCTCACAGCAACCTCCAATTCCTGGGCTCAAGCAAGTCTCTTGCCTCTCCCTCCCAAGTAGGTGGGACTACAGGCGCCGGCCACAATGCCTGGCCATTTTTGTTTGCAGCCATCATTGTTGTTTGGCGGGCCCGGGCTGGATTCAAACCCACCAGCTCAGATGTACATGGCTGGCACCTTAGCCCGTTGAGCCACAGGCTCTGAGCCTGTTTTTTGTTGATTTTTAAGAATTCTTTATATATTTTGGAAAATTAGCACCATTTCCATTGCAAATGTATTTTTTCTTTTAGTTCTGTCCTTTGTCTTTTGACTTTGATTTTCCTTTATAATTTTGTGGCTCCTGTGTTCTGTGTGTATCATAAATTGAAAGATATTCTGCACTCAGAGATTCTTAAATACGTCTTTTTTTTTTTTTTTTTTTTTAATGTAGAGACAGAGTCTCACTTTATTGCCCTCCATAGAGTGCCGTGGCGTCACACAGCTCACAGCAACCTCCAACTCCTGGGCTTAGGCGATTCTCTTGCCTCAGCCTCCCGAGTAGCTGGGACTATAGGCGCCTGCCACAACACCCGGCTATTTTTTGGTTTTGCAGTTCACCGAGACTGGGTTTGAACCTGCCACCTTCAGCATATGGGGCCGGCGCCCTACTCGCTGAGCCACAGGCGCCACCCACTTAAATACGTCTTTTGTGATTTCTTATATCATAGATAATATGCGGTTCTTTTTTCACATTCAATTTGTTTGGGCTACAGTAGAACCTCCTTAGTTGATCAGCTCTCTACATTGAGCACCTCCTTAAGTCGATTGAATTGTCATAGACCAGACATGCACCACATGTATGACCAGTACAGTAGGCCTAGTTCCTTATGTTAACCACCTCCATATGTTGACTAGTTTGTTACAGTGACTTGGGTGGTCAACTTACAGAGGTTCTACTATATTTGGAATTTGTCCTCATGTAAGCTGTGAGATACGAGATTCAACTTTATTTTTAAACGGTGGTTTAGTCATCCTAAAACTTTTCATTGAATAATCTATCTTTTCTTTATTGAGCTGAGATTTTATTCTTTAAGATACATTAAACCTCTATCATATGCTAAATTTCGATGTGCCCTCGTGTCTATTTTTAGATCTTCATTGTTATGCTAAATTTCAATGTGCCCTTAGGTCTAGTTTTAGACCTTTATTGTTTTTCTTTCCTTTTGAGACAGCATCTTACTCTTTGCCCCAAGCTCCAGCCTAGCTCACAGCAACCTCAAACTCCTGGGCTCAAGCCATCTTTCTGTCCCAGCCTCCCAAGCAGCTGGGACTACAGGTGCACACCCCCACACCTGGCTCATTTTTAAATGTTTTAATTAGATGAGGCCTCCATCTTGCTCAGGCTGGTCTCAAACTCTTGACGTCAAACCGTTCTCCCACCTTGGCCCCTCAGAGAGCTAGGATTACAGGTGTGAGCCACCACACCTGGCTTGGACCTTCTATTCTTTTCCATTAATCTCTTATTTATTTGTACATCAGCACAATGCATTTTTAATCACTATAGTTTTATAATATACTTTAATTTCTGGTCTAGAATAAAAGTCTAATAATTATTCTTTTTTTCAGAATTTTCTTGGTCACTCTTATTTATTTTTCCACTTAACTGTAGAATCGACTAATTCAGTTTAAGAAGTTAACATTTTATTGGCATTGCCTCACTCACAAAGAGGGACCTGACAGCCTATGTGTGTTACCTTTACAGAGCAGTGGCCCTGCCCCTCGGTTAGTATGATCCAATATCACCAATCAGATATAAGAGTAAGGCAGAGGTTCTCAGACTTCCTAATGCTGCAACCCTTTAATACAGTTCCTGTGGGTTGCGACCCACAGGTTGAGAACCCCTGCACTAAGGGGCCTCAGGAGTGGGGTTGGAGAGGCAGAGGCAGCTGGAAGTTTTTAATCCCCATACTGGGGATAAAAGCAGAAAACCTGTCCCTGCCATGGAAACATGAGGAGCAAGAGGATAAAAGTTGCTCACCACGACAATGGAATTTGAAGGGCACCTGACAGGGATTCCTCAGGACATATTTCAAGGGCTATTAAAAGAATTTGGTCTCATGATTCTGGAGGTCTGGGTCATTAGGAGTGTGTGTAGGGCGTTTCACCTGCAGAAAAGAACAGTGAGAGGCAAAGACAGTAATAAAGAGCCTGGGCCCATGGCCCTGAGTTTAATCCCAGCTTTACTAATTGTCTGGTTTGGGGCACGTAATTTCTCCAACTCTCTTTTTTCCTACCTTTATAACAATCCTGGTAGTTATCAGGATTACAGTTAATATGGCAACATTCTAGCACAGCATTAAGTTTCTTTTTTTTTTTTTTTTTGAGACAGAGTCTCAAACTGTCACCCTGGATAGAGTGCTGTAGTATCACAGCTCACAGCAACCTCCAATTCCTGGGCTCAAGCGAGTCTCTTGCCTCTGCCTCCCAAGTAGCTGGGACTACAGGCACCTGCCACGATGCCTGGCCATTTTTTTGGTTGCAGCCACCATTGTTGTTTGGCGGGCCCAGGCTAGATTCGAACCCGCCAGCTCAGGTGTATGTGGCTGGCGCCTTAGCCCGTTGAGCCACAGGCGCTGAGCCAGCATTAAGTTTCAAATAAATAGATGCACATTTTGCACCAAAGACAAACTTGAATTACTTTATAGTTGCTATAAGGGGTTGGCAAAGCTCTGCTGCAGACAGGGGCCCCATGCACCCCAGAAAGGGCTCCTTCAGATCCACGGGGGAGGCACTTAAGAGACAGGAAGGACCTTTATATTTCTGGAATTCCAAGCATTTCAACTCTTCCCAAATGACTTTGCTCTTGTCCTGTGATTCACTCAGCTTCTCTCATCTCCTTGCATTCCTCATACATCTCCCATTCAGGACTTTTTTTTCATGTTTCTGCGTCACTCTGAAAAGCAGTTATTATATATATGAACAAAGAGAACCATGATCCTTTAAAAAGTTCTGGAGTAAAAGTTAAGAAAAATGAAAAATAGAGAAAAAGATAAGAAAATTTAAGTTATAATGCTATGAAACCGAACATATTTATTAGGATGTATATTCCTTTCTGGGCTTATTCCTGTATCTACATCCTCTCCCATGTGAACCTTTATGACACTGACATTTACATCTGCACTGGGGCAGGTATGGACACCCACGTAGATATTCACTTTGACAGGTACGCAGGATCACAGCTCATGTATAAATTGGTGTCCTGCTCTTTGCAATTGCATCACATCTTTCTTGCATACTTTCCCTAAGCTTAATTTGATTGTTGCATAATGTTTTGTGCAGTTTTTTCCTCAAAGTCAAGAATGATGAAAGCAGAGTTTATCTCCGCTGACACCAATGAGGGAGGGGAGGTAAAGAATTATTATTTATATATTTCCATGAAGTGTTAAAACAAGTGAAGAAACCATCAATTAAATTCTGAAAGTTTAGCATTATAATAACGAATGGAAACCCATTTAGAGTCATTGTGCCATATCATGTTGTGGGGGGAAAAGATCTGAATGTTTTTCAAAATTATTACTGAGTAACTTGCACACCACTGTTTTTACGAGGAGTCCAACAAAAGCCAAAAGCCGGAGTTATGTTCTCCGTTTCGTTTCCGGAACACAGCATGTTTATCCTTTCTATGGGGGCAGAGTTGAACATTTTCCGTAAAGCAAAACAACGTAGAAGTCTGGAGTGATTTGAGCCAAATGATAAATAAAGCAGCAAACAAAGTAAATCAAGACATGCTTGTGGGAGAATGAACTAGGTCACTCTTCTCATCTCATAACTTTCTGCTGTGTCTCCTGCAGTTGACCACAAGATGTCACTATGACATCTTTAATCCTAGCAGTCCTGTAGCCAGCTGGGGGTGGGGAAAGAACAGGCAAAGAAAGAAAATCTTACAGTTCTATGCAAAATGGAATAATACTTTTCTTCTTTTTTTTCCTGGCAAGCAGCCAGGCTAATAAAAAAATGTTTTTTAAACCAACACTATGAATTGAAAAGGCTTTCAAAAAACATCTGCACAGTGAAACTGTTAACTCCAAAGAAGTCCAACATTGTATTTATAGTGTATAAATTAAAATGGAAAACAAAAATCCATTTGGGCCAATGTGCAGCATCTCCAAAGCCAGAGAAAAATACTTCTGAAGTCAATCCATTTTCAAAACGATGGCATTAATATGGAGGATGTAAGTGCTGGAAACAACTGAAATCTGACACAGTGAAGTTTCAAATAACCACTTTTCAAAAACAAATATTGTTAATTAACCAAATTTCCCTTCACAGACCTAAATTTTAGGAGAAAGAAGCAAATTGTTTTAAATGGTGCATGCTTCTTTTTTGTTACTTGGGGGAAACGATTTTTGGAGATGACTAGAGCAGTCAGGAGTAGCCCCTCGATCTGGCACATCTATAGATCAGTTGAGAAGAGCCAGTGTTTTGGATCATGATTCTGGGGGAACTGAAAGTTCTCTGGTCAAAAATATTATATTTCTTCATTTACATAGAAGACAAGGAAGTGCTTTTGAAAAGCAGCTACACATAAAATAAATCCTTGCCTTTGAACAGCCATCTCATGGACGGTTTGCCCACCTCCTCATCCCAATGGGAATGTCCATAATGCAGGCCTCCGTCCATGTGGTCTCAGTGTGCCTGGCATCAGATGGGACCCATCCCCTGAGTAGCCCGCCCAAAATCCCTTGTCAGGAATTTGCAGTGGAGTCAGAACAAACTTTGGAACAGCTGGTCACCATATTTGTCATCTGTGGACCAAGATGCAAAATAATAAGTCTACGGGGAGAGATAAGAATGAAGGGGCACTGAGGTTCACTGGGAGGGACACTGGATGGCATAGAGGTATCTGGTTCCCATTTGGCCAGAGTCCTCCACTCTTGGATTCCAAGAGAAAACCCTCACTGTAAATAATCATTCTATTCAACCAAACAATTATGGTGGTTGGAATTGATCGCAACCCAAAGAGTCTTAAATTATGAAGAGATTTTTCAAGATAATTTGTAGCTCAAGTCATAATAAGTTTTTCCTCTTTGCACCCCTACTGTCCTCTGCCCCCCATGATTTACCCAGACATTTAGATTATAGGATATGTTATTTGGTCTTTTGAACCAACTCTCCTGGCTTGTTGAGAGACAATGGGAGTAGTTTAGAAATTCTTCAAGGAATGCGTTGAAAGATGACATTCAGTATCCACCCATGGTCTTTGTCTGAACTGGATTTGCAAATCAGGATTCTACAATAGTGGTTCCCACAATTTGTTCTTTAGAACATTAATTCTTAGAGTGTTAAGAATAAGGCATAAATAGTAAAATTAGTTTGGAGAAGAATGCAAAATGTATCTCCCTCCTGGGGACTCACAGTTCATCTTAACATATTAAAGGCTCTGACAGGTCTTGCAGTATCAAAGGGAGCTAAATTTGTTTCACCCAGGATTTTACAAATTTATGTGATAATAGATTTATTTTCTTTGAATTAATTCTTATTTACAACATTTCAGAATGTTACTTAAGTTGTTCATTTAACTCTGCTTTACAGCCAAATGGAGACTTTATAGTCAAACTGGGCCCTCCTTGGGAATTTTTGATACTAAAGATTCCAAAAAAAATCTCAGTCTCTCACCTTTCTACCTCATAGGCCTTAATTACCAAGGCAATTAGTTAGAAGATCTGGGGAATGGCTCAGACCTTCAGTACTGTTGGAAAGACTGCCTGTGGCTCCTTTCGCAATCCCTATATTTCCCAGAATCCTGATTTGATGCCTACACTTCTTGTCTTTTTCAAAATATAGACAAAGAAAAGTATATAAATCACAAGTATACAAAGATGAAATTTACAAATTATCTCACAAGCCAGTGTAACCAGCATTATATTACAGATCAACATTCCCTGTTCTCAGAAGCTACTTGTGCTCTTTCAGTCACCTCCCACCCCAACTCCCAAAAGATGGCCACTATCTGACTTGCCTTTTCTTCCCAGCTAAATGTTACAGCCTCAAGGACAGGCATCAATCCTTGATCTCTTCGTATCACTGAGGTCTGGAGCAGAACTTAGTGAAGGGGAATTAACTGTGTTCATCTATAAACATGAACCACAAAGGCACAGCTGCCATCAGACTCTTGTGTATGGTGGTAGAAGGCCCTGGAGTCAGACTACCTGGGTTCAAATCCTGCCTCTATGACTGAACATGGGCAATTGCTTAATTTTTCTAGACTTATTTCCTGATTTGCAGACAACAAAATCTACTTTCCTAGAATGTTGTGTAGATCAAGTGAGATATTGCAGAAAGCTCCTTGCAAAGTGTCAGGCACACAGTAAGCATCTGACACTTTCATATTCTCTTTGTAGGCCAGACAATATTAAGAGGGTTAAGTTAGCCTCAACTGCAACTTTTGCAGAGACTTTAAGGCTGGTGCCTACTTGTAGGGCTGGTGCCAAAGACTCTTCCAGCTACGATCTTCCTGGTCATGCTCAGAAAGCATAGGTCAGAGGGCCTCTCCTGGTAACTGCTTGAAATGGCCCCAGGGTCATGCAGGGTAATGGTGGTGGGGTGTGGTGGTGGTGAATCTTTACCAGGGGAGTAGGGGAAGATGCTTCCTGCTCTTGTGGAACCTACTACTCGAAGAATGCAGCACAATGATAAAAGATATATTTACACACGCACACACGCACAGAGCTGTATAGTAGATATTAAGATTAGATCGACTGCAGTTTTTAGCATTTCTCAAATCCATTTTGTCTGAAGCAAGAAAGCAAAAGCTTTTTAGGAGGAGCAACTCCAGGTAGGGAGCTGAGGGCTAGCATATGTTAGCCAGTGCATTTCTTCACGCTATCATTAGCATAAGTCAGAAGAAATTTTCAAGTAGTTTGAAATCAATTTGGTATGTGGAAAAATTCATTTATTCTGCTGCTATATACTGATCACTGTGGCAAACTCAAGATGCCCTCCTCTGTCCCTAATGTCTGGACATGTAAATGTTACTTTCCAGGACCTTACATTCTCATGTGCATTGCAGACAACAGTCAGGTACACAGATGAGCATTCTAGTATCAGGCTGCATGCTAAGTATAAAGCAGGTGGCTGAAGCTCAGGGAGCCTGGAGGGAGTGGGGAACTGTAGGCAGTGAGTTGGGCCAGCTAGCGGGGGCTCTGCAGGCGCGGCTTGGCTGAGGGGGTTACCGCCTATTACGCTGCAAGTGTGGCTTTGGGCACTGTCAGCTTGTTTGGGAAGCCACTGGGTTCAACAAGTTCCGGGGGCGGAGGGGGAAGGTTGACTTACATTCCTGACCTGGTTGAGCCCTTACATTGTATTCGACCTTCAAAGATTTCTTTCACCTCTCTAGATTTTAATGTCCTAAACTCAGGTTGGAGTGACAATAATTTGTAAGATTCTGGTTTTTTAAAAACAAGAAACCAAGTGCGCAGCCACGCGCGTTTTCAGCCCACCCTAGAAGGCCCTGGCTCGTTTTTCAATCTCGAAGCAGGCGAGCCACAGGCCAGGAGCTTGAGACCAGAGAAAAGGAACCAAGAGTCACGGGTACAGCGTCCTGCCCCCTCCCCGGCTGCTCAATGGCCAGGCAGCTTCAGCACGGCCCCTGCCCACCGTCCCAGTGCCTGGGACTGCCGAGCTGAGATATGACCCAATTGTCTCTCAGTTCTTCCAAGAGTCATTTTATAATTACCGTTTTCTCTTCAGCCTCAGTGTTCAGAAGCTGACGGAGCGGCCCTCCTCCCCCATCACAGTAGAAACCAAACAATTGGGAGTTCGTGTAATGAAAGCCTCAATTTCAGGGATCTAAAGGTCCTTGTAATAAAAATTACAAGGAGGAAAATTCTGGATGCGCTGTTAGTGTTTCATGCAATATAAGGATATAACAGTAATCATTAAGAGAATTTTCCTTTTCTTCCACTTCATCTGACACCTAATGCCTAAATCGAGGAGCTGAGGGTGGGTTTTCTAGAAATGATTCACTCTTGTATTCTTTTAGTAAACTACTATTACCTTTCCACTTCTTATTTTAATTCTTTTTTTTTTTTTTTGGAGACAGAGTCTCACTTTGTCACCCTCGTGAAGTGCCGTGGTCTCACACAGTTCACAGCAACCTCCAACTCCTGGGCTTGGGCGATTCTCCTGCCTCAGCCTCCCGAGTAGCTGGGACTACAGGCGCCCGCCACGACGCCCGGCTATTTTTCTGTTTTTGCAGTTCGGCGAGGCTGGGTTTGAACCCGCCACCTTCGGAATATAGGGGCGGCGCCCTACTGGATGAGCCACAGACGCCGCCCTCAACTTCTTATTTTGATTTAATTTCTGACTAACAGAAAAGTTGCACAAATAATACAAAAATTTCAGAATACCTTTCTCCTAGATCCCAAATATAAATGTTTTACATTTGTTTTCCACTTCTCTCACTCTCGTAGTGTTTTCTGAATGAAGTCAGAGTTGCAGAAATGACACGTTTTCTCCCGTTTAGTGTACATTTCTTAAAAACAAGAACATTCTCCTGCATAACTGCTATGCAACAGTGAAACTCAGGAAACTAATATTAAAACATGTATTTTCTAATTTACAGACTTTATTCTCTTTTAAATTAAAAACAATGTTTTAAACATGAAGGCTCTGTTAAAAATGTACTTCTTCAGCCTGAACAAGAGCAAGACCCCATCTCTGCAAAAAATGGAAAAATTAGCTGTGCCTGGGGGGCTGTGCCTATAGTTCCAGGTACAGGAGGTTGAGGAAGGAGGATTGTTTGGACCCAGGAATTTGAGGTTGCTGTGAGTATGATGATGTCACTGTACCATACCCAGGGTGACAGAGTGAGACTTTGTCTTAGAAATAAACAAAGTATTTTTTTATTTTAGGGCACAGGATTAAAGGGCAAGATGATACTTGCAAGTAAAGAATATTTATAAGAAAAAATTGACCAAAGTTTTTCCATAAAAGTATTGTAACATTCAAACTTAAAACATAACAAAAGAAGCAACAATGCAAACAAAAATGCTTACAGATGTTTTCAAACACAAATGAAATAGTGTTAAGGCAGTAGGGCTCATGCTGATGGCTAGCAGAAGCAACAGAGCGTGATCTATTTGGAAAAAAATCTTTGTACAAATAACAAGCCAAAACTATGGACTGCAGCAATTTAATCATCACTGCCATTTTTCTTACTTCCCTAACAAAGCCTTGATTAAACCTTTCATTACCGATGTTATTCATAACTTAACGTTAGAGATTAAGGAACTATATACAACAAATTAATTTATTTTCACCACAAGGATAACATATTGTACCTCTCTGCTAATGCTACTTGAAAACCTTCCATGTCATAACATTTTGACAGAAAATATAAACAAATAAATATGCAATGATCTTTCATTACAGTCCTTTAAAGAGGCCTGTTAATTCATGCTGTTAACCTTGGGATCACAGTGCATAGAATCCAAATATAAACAGTTGGGGTGACTTTCAAAGTAATGTTGGATTTCTCACTTTATTTATAATTCCACACTAACCAATAAATTCATTTTATAGGCCCTATCATACATTAATCATTGAGTGGCAGGAGTTAATGAAAACTTTTTCCTTGCTGGCAATAAATGTCCCAGAACCTCCCAGGAAGTCATTGCTATGGCACAACATGTGAGCACCTGGAATTTTTCTGAAAGCTTAAAAATATAACAATTAAAATGGAATTATATTTGACATTTCCCAACAATCTGCGTTCATATTGTATGACTACTAAAAGCATGTCAGTTGCCTGGACTGAACCAGCAGTCAACATGTGCCCAGGATGCACACAAATAAAATGCAGTGAAAAGAAGTAGTCTTTTTTGCTTCCAGGTCACTTCCAGTCAAAGGTTAAAGTTCAAAGACTGAATGATCAAAGTGCCCATTTTGTCAGTAGAATTATCTTCTCCTAGGAGGACAATAATAGTGGGTCTCGTGAGTATCATAATGATACCACCATTTTGTTTCCATTGGATTATTGATAGCATGTTCCCCAATAAAAAAAGAATTATCTGTCTCTTTTCCTTACAACTGGAAAGATGTTTCTAGTAATGCTAAGACAAACTGACGGGACTGAGACCGCTGGGGACCAGTCTTCTGTTACAATGGATAAACAGATCTGACTGTTGCTATAAACATGATGAACAGGAATATTTTCACCAGTAAACATGACTTGAGGAAAGTCAAGATGATATTGACTGCTAAACTTAAACAGAAGGTGAAATGTGCCCCCTTTATAAAAGGCACCTGGTGCCCCTTCCATGTCTACAATTCACTGTATAATTGAATTGATTTTCCTGTTATCATTCTTTTTAAATTTCCGATTAATGTAAGGGTACACACGATTAGGTTACATGGTTTGCCTTTGTTAGGAAGGATCTTTTCATTTAAAGTCATCCCAGGGGGTGAGTCATTTTGCAAAGCCAACATTTCTTTTTGTAGTCATTTTCTTTGGCTCAGATATACTTTGATAGGGCTGGTCTTCATCTGTGAATTAAATGCAGGCTATAGATAATGTGGAGTTAATCTTTACAAAACCATGATTGTGGTTGCCATCTTGGCCCGCAGAAGACGAACTCCCCAGATCTTCACTGACACCGTGATGGAACTTAAGATTTTTTTTATTTGTACTAGTCAGCTGATTAAGATTCATACAGAGTTTATTCTTATTTTTCCAATTTCCATTAATTTTTTTTATAGTAAAATAACCCCCTGGATGATACTTGTTGCATCCCCTTTACACTGAAACCATGTCTTGGTTTGACTTTGTCTTTCCTGATGTTGACATTTTTGAAAAGTACAAGCAAAATATTTGGTAGAATGTCCCTCCATGTGGGTTTGTCTGATGTGTCTTTGTGATTAGATTCAGGATGTGCATTTTTGTTAGAAAAGCCAAGGAAATGATGTTGTGTCTTGGTCAGGGCCTCACACCAGTAGGGGCACATGATGTCAATTTGTCCCATTACTGGGGATTACTTAGATCACTTGTTAAGGTGGTGTAAGTGCTGCAAAAACTCACCATACATTAGGAAATGTGCTGGGCTAGTGGGTCTTAAACTTTTCATTTTAGGAATACTTCACACTCGAAAATAACTGAGGCTCCCAAAGAGCTTGTGTTGATATTTCTTATATCTATCAGTCTTTGCTGTATTAGAAATTAAAGCTGAGAAATTAAAAAATATTGATTTAAAAAAATTGTTTAAAAGTAATAGTATTAAACTTATTATATAGTACCATGAATAACATGTCTCAGAAACAGTAACTATTTTTTCCTTCATCTCTTCCTCCTTCTCTCCCTCCCTCCCTTTTTCTCCATTCCTTCCTTCTTCCTTCCTTTCCTTTCTTCCTTCTTTCCTTTTTCCCCTGTAACTATTTTTGAAAACAACAAAAAAATTAGTGAATAGAGCATTACTGTTTTGCATTTTTGCAAACCTCTTTAATGTTTGGCTTAATAGAAAGTAGCTGGATTCTCAAATCTGCTTTTAGATTTGATTCCTGTTTTTTTTATTTTTTCAGTAAATTTATTTCAGGTTAATGTGAGGGTACAAGCAACCAGGTCAAAATAATTGATTTAGTTAGATGGAGTTCATCTTATGGTTATGTCCCAACACACAAAAGGTAGATTTGATCTGCTGCAATATGTTGGTTGAAGTATATGAAGAAAAAATATAGATAAGCAGTTAGAAAAGGAAGAGGTATTTTAGTAGCTTTTTCAGATAATTGTGGATACTATTCCACAACTCAGTGAGTGGTAGTATTTTAAAGGTTAGTTGCAATGTAAACGTTTGAAACCAGATCAATTAACCTCTCCCAAATCACATTTGTTAATATCACCACTGATCTTATCAGAAATTGCTTAATTATTAGGAAGCTGCAAAATTTACAGTGATGGATACGAATTTTCCAGAATTTGAGTTTTTACTTGAATGTCAATTTTTTTTTTACTGGCAACAAACATTGTTAGCTGTTTTGGTTGAAATAACAGGTTTACTTTGTTTATGTTGAGAAAATGTCTGCTAAATGTCTTCCAAGTCTGAATAACCCACGTCTGTTAGTTCATGAGCAAAATGATGAGTTCAGCTCACAACTCAAACAATGGCACGAGTGCTTTTTGGGGACAACCATTGCACTTCTCTATGTAGCAGACTTGATTATGAATGCTCACACAGACTGTTTAGTGGAGCATGCAAGGGTCAAGATTTAATAAAATTAATATGTATTTTGCTTCACCAAGGGCATCGTAAAGTGAAACAAAATTTTTTGTTTTAAATTAAAGTCATATTAACCCTGAAAATAACAGTAACTGATATTACAGGTTAGTACCACTGCCCTGATTTGTGTTTTAATGCCGGCAGTTTTACACACTACTCCTTTTGTAATTTGTGCAAATGGTAACACAATGAAAAGGGCAAACAATGCCTTAATATTATTGTAAAAACACTCTGACCTTAAAGGGTCTCAGGAACCCTCAGGGTGTGGGGACCGTGCTTTGAGACGACAATGAGACACTAACGTTGGTGTAGGAAATATGTTCTGGCTTTCAGGAACTCAAAATCTAGTTGAAAGCACAGATCAGCTGAGAAGCAGCAGCTGAGGGAAGATAGTAATCCTTCAGTAGATTATTATTAGTTGTAAGTTTAGGGGGCTTGAAGATACCATAAATCTGTCCTAATATGATATTGATCACTTGAAATGAATGTAACTAGACCTAAGCGAGCTATGCTCTCAATGTAAAATACTTGCAAGATTTTAAAGCTTTCATATGGAAAAAAGAATGTAAATATTTCATTAATAATTTTTTATTGATGACATATATCAAAACAAATGTATATTATAACGTATTAAAATTAATTTCATGTTACTTTTTACATTTTAAAATGGAGCACCTAGAACATTTACAGTTACGTATGTGGCTTGCATTATATTTCTTTTGGGCAGTACTGTTATAGTATACAAATACATAGATAAAATAAAATACTGACTATAAAATAAGGCCAAGCAAAGCAGTGATGATAATGCATTCATTGCAAAACTAGGATTATTTTCAAGTGATTTCATGCAGTTGAGGTCAAGGGCAAAAAAGAACTTTATTTAAATCGTGTGGTAAAGATTATTTAAATCATTTGATAAAGACTCAGATTGTCAAGGGAACACAGAGGAAGAAAACTACCCAGGCTTGGGGAGATTGCAGAAGGTTTCCAAGGGAAAGGATGTGTCAGTTGCAAGTACAGGAAAATTAGAAATTCTTTAGGTGAATTAGGTGCAAGGTGGGCGGGGGGGAAGAAAAGGGTACTCCAGGGAAAAGGAACAGAATTTGCAAAGCCTCAGCTTTTGCTCAGAGCTTATTTGGAGAACTCCAAAATTTATAGGGGTTTGTAATACTGTTACATCACCACCTGCAGCTATTTACATAAAGTTCTGTTTTCCCCGAGGCACTTGTATATAAAAGAGAAGATTTATTTTACTTTCCTGCATTTCTCAAAAGAACCATGAATTTAAAACTAGATATTTAAAAATCTGGGAAACATCTTGGACTCATAATAAGAGATACTTTGCAATTACTATTTAGCTTTATAGGCATGCACAGGGTTTTGCTTATTCACATCCTGCCAAAAATTTGACCTTTTGCTTCTAGAATAGTAAGAACTTGACTTTATTATGCATAGAGCTACACATGGCTCTCAGCGAGAGGAAAAGTACAAAAAGTAAAATAAAATAAAAGTCTATAAAGACATAAAAATGACATTAAGTTAATTCTGCAATGATACCACACCAATATTATGGTTAATGCCAAATTGAGCAGAGGGATCCCAGAGTGTTGGAACTGGAGAGGACCCTGATAATTAATGATCCTTCAGTCAAATGACCACCTTGTCGGTTGAAGAACAGCTCCTGTGAACAGTGGGGCCAGAATTTAAACTGATGGTTGAAATTCCAACTTGACCTCCTCTCCTCCTCCTTAGATGAAAAGCATGTATGAAGTTCTCAGTCTTCCTAGTCTAAAGACTAGAACATCTTCAGTGTGAAATTAGCATATCCAACCCCAAACCAACTACCTGAGCCCCCTCACTTACCTTTGTAATCATCTCCCCAAGGCCACTCTCTGCAAACATGGCCCTAATTCTCTGTGTTTTTTTGTTTCTGGTTGCTTCACCTCCATTGGAATATAGGTGCCCTGTGAGAGGGGAGCCCCACCTGCCTTGTGGTGTCTGTCTCCTACGTGCTGAGGACAATGTCCGGCACACAGGGGACACTCAACAAGTGTTGCCATACTTGTTGGTTAACACACTACCCCATGTGTTTCTTGACTGTGGTCTGCACAGACTTTGTTTCATTGGACATCTTTGAGAATGATAATGTGGCCACTTTAGCCAGATCTGTCTGTTCCCCAGAAGGCTACATGCAGGCAAGACTCACCAACTGGTCTTCAGGATTTAAGCCATCCCCAACAGCAGATGAGGAAGAGCTTGGAATGAAAGCCCTTTGCCTTATCTCCTGCCCTGAGTTTCCTCCTGCTCAGGATAATAACCATGGACTCAGTGCCTCCTCGCCACTGGACACTTTACAAACATTATTTCTAGTCCTGAAATTACCCTATGAGGTAGTGGTTATTTATGCTGTCTAATCTTCATTTTACAAATGAGGAAACTCAGGCTCAGAGAGTCCATGCCACTCATCCGAGGCCATAGTGTTAGTAATAACAGATTCAGCTGGGATTTGAGTGGTGCTCTGTGCTCACTCACCCCAAAGTCTGGCCTTGCTATTCCATCCACAGGTAATCTGGTTTGGGGTTCTAGAACACAAGAAGCTTGAAGGAGAAAATCAGTGACTTTGGGGCACCTGGAAAAAAGTGAACGTGAAGATCAAGTAGAATCGTAGACCCTATCACCTCCTGAGCACATACCATGGGCCAGTGTCACACCAATATGTTGCTGGTGTAGCTCAATGAATGGTGGATACAATTTCATGGAGGGAGGAATCTTAGGTTTGCAGGAGTTATGTATTAGAATGCACCTTCACTCTTGGCTCTTTTTACTTAATGTTATACAATAGTAACTAACACTTACATACTGCTTCTCTGCTGTGTGCCATGCTCAGGTCTAATATGCTTAATGCATATTAACTCATTTAATGCTGTCATCAGTGCTGTGAGGGAAGTAGTGTCATTTTGTCTACTTTAGAGAGGTTCATGTTGAGACACCAAGAAATTAAGTAACTTGTCCAAGATCACACGGGTGGTAAGAGGTGGAGGTTTCAGGTTTGGGCAGTCTGGCCCTAGAGTTTGTGTTCATGAATATGTAATATAGATCATATACTATACAAATCAATTATATAATGTGAATTATGTGCTCTCTATATAATGTTAAATATCTACCCTATCTGTACACAGAGGACCTTTTCATTTTTTAATATTTATAGAGCATTTTGTTATGCCAATGTTATATAATTTATTTAACCATTCTCCTCTTGATGGGCATTTTGCCTGTTTCTAAATCTTTTGCTATAGCAACAATAATAATATAGAATATAATTCTATATAATAATAATAATAATATAGAATATAATTAACTTACACTTACATAAGATATAATTAAAATATAATTCATAACTTGAATAACTAATATAATAATATAAATGCTGCAATAAATATGCAGCACATGTTTATTTCCTGGACATACAGGTCTACCTGTGAAATAAATTCCCAGAAGTGAAATTCCTGAATCAAAGGCAATATGCGTTTGTAATTATGATAGATACTGCCAAGTTGTGTTTCAAGAGACTTGGACCCTTTACCAATTCCATCAACTGTGAACCAAAGTGCCTTTTTCACCATGGCCACCCTCTCCGAGTGCTCTGTCATTAGGCTCACGTCTTTGGCCACTGTACCATACTATCTCTGAAGGACAAATTAGTAGGAAAGCTATGTGAGTCCAAGGAAAATTAAGTTATGTAAGAAAAGATCAGCAACTTGACCTGAGTCAAATGTCTGTGGCAAGAAGTATGGTAAACTGGAAGCACAACAGAAGGTACATGGCAATTATACTCAAGGGAAACTGTATCAAGACATTTATATCAATAATTAAGTTCCCATTCTGGGAGCCTGCCTGGGTTTCTTTAACTGTTTCTTTCCTTTGCAGAGAGAGGAAGGTAGTTGAATTCTAGGAAATGCTACTGGATTCCAAACACAGACAGGAAGTGTGTTATTTTCTAACTGACAATGGGGAAGAACTGAGCTGGACAGCCAAAGGCCCTTCGAGTTTATGCAGAATAACATTGCTTTTTCTGATTCAAATTCAGGTGACCTAGTTGGAGTGCAGATTTCTGGGAATTGAGCAGAAAGGAATTAGTAGGACCCAGCTTCTCCTGTGGGTGGTAGCCTTCACAAGAGTTCACATGAGGGTATGGAGTGTTCAGAGTTCTTTTGGAAATGCACAGAGCTGAGTGATAGAATACCAAGTGATCTGGTTCTTTCTTTATTCCTTAAGAGATAATGTTTTCTAGATTTTTAATAAAGAACATCTATTTTTTTTGTTTTTTTTGAGACAGTCTCACTTTGTTGCCCTCAGTAGAGTGCAATGTTGTCAGAGCTCACAGCAACCTCAAACTCTTGGGCTTAAGTGATTCTCTTACCTCAGCCTCCCAAGTAGCTGGGACTACAGGTGCCTGCCACAATGCCTGGCTATTTTTTGGTTGTAGTTGGCCCAGGCTGAATTCAAACCCACCAGCTCCAATGTATGTGGCTGGCTTCCTAGCCACCGAGCTATAGGCACTGAATCCTATTAGTTTTATAATGAGGAAAATGTCTATTTAGATCAATTGCCCATTTTTATTTTTTTATTTTTTATTTATTTATTTATTTTTTTGACCGGGGCTGGGTTTGAACCCACCACCTCTGGTATATGGGGCCGGAGCCCTACTCCTTGAGCCACAGGTGCCACCCCAATTGCCCATTTTTAAAAGCGGATTTTATTTTTTGGTTGCTGAGTTGAGTTTCTTAAATATTCTGGATATTAATCCCCTGTTGAATGGATAGTTTGCAATTATTTTCTCCCATTCAACAGGTTGTCTCTTCATTTTGTTGGTTATTTTGCTGTGCAGAAGATTTATGGTTTAAGCCCCATTTCTTTGTTTTTATTTATTTATTTTTGTGTCTGTGCTTTTGAGGTATTAGTCATAAATTCTTTACCTAGATTCTCTCCTAGTATTTTTAAGTTTTGGGTTTATAGTTTAAGTCTTTAGCTCATTTTGAGTTGATTTTTATATATAGTGAGAGGTGGGGGTCAAATTTTATTCTTCTACATGTGTCTATTCAATTTTCCCAGCACCCTTTGTTGAATAGGGTATCATTGTCCAATGTAAGCTCTTGTTTGTTTGGTCAAAGATAAATTGGCTGCAAATGTTTGGCTTTATTTCTAAGTTCTCTGTTATGTTCCATTGGTCTAATATGTCTATTTTTATCTCAATACTGGACTGTTTGGTGACTGTACTCTTGTTATAAGTTTTGAAGTCAGGTAATGTGATACCTCCAGCTTTGTTTTTTTTACTCAGGATTGCTTTGGCTATTTGGTCTTCTTTTTGATTCCACATAAATTTTAGAATTGTTTTGTCTACTTTTTGAAGAGTGATGTTGGTATTTTAATAGGGATTGCATTGAATGTGTAGATTGCTTTGGGCAGCAATGCGTTTTTATAACAATTCTTCCAAACTGTGAGCACAGGATGTTTTTCCATTTGTGTCACCTACAACATCTTTCATCTGTGTTTTGCACTTTTTTTTATTGAATCATAGCTGCGTACATTAGTGCAATCAAGGGGCACAATGTGCTGGTTTCATATACAATCTGAAATGTTTTCATCAAACTGCTCAACATAGCCCTCATGGCATTTTCTTAGTTATTTTATGAAGACATTTGTATTCTGCATTTAGTAAGTTCCGCCTG
>CAUYRH010033314.1:0-14464 GCA_963574655.1 Perodicticus potto | reverse complement strand
CTGCCATGATGAACAGGTGTGCCCTTCCACAGTAGGAACTGGGGACAGAGGGCAAGGAGGAGGAAGACAAGTGTGAGCCTAACAGAATGACAGATATTTGCTTCAAATACACCACACATGGGAAAGAAACAGCTAATAGACGATGTGTGCTCCTGCGTGCCAGGCTCCTATGCCTGCCTCTTCCAGAACCCAATGTACTCAGCCCTAATATGAAGCTAATTTATAGCTTTCATATGAAGGCTAGAACCCAATTATAGCACAAGCATTTTTTTCATATACCTATTACCTATTTGTACGTCTTCTTCTTCTTCTTCTTCTTCTTTTTTTTTTTGTTATTATTGGGGAATCATTGAGGGTATGATGAGCCAGATGATTCTGCTTGTGTTTGCTGGGTGAAGTCCCTCTATTAATAGTGTCCCACTCCCAAGAGGTGTGTCACACACTGTGGCCCCGCATGCTCCCTCCTTCTCTCTCTCCCCTCCCCCATCTTGCCTTTCCCCACCTTCTTTTGAGAAATGTCTATTCAGGTCTTTTGCCCTTTTTATACTGGATTATTTGATTTTTTTTCCTATTCAGTCGTTTGAGATTTTGTATCACCTGGTTATTAATCCCTCATCTGATGGGTAGTTTGCAACAATTTTCTCCCATTCTGGGGGTTATCTTTTCACTTTGTTGATTGTTTCCTTTGCTGTGCACAAGCTTTTTAGCTTGATGTGATCCTGTTTGTCCATTTTTGCTTTTGTTGCCTGTGCTTTTGAGGTTATTACTCAAGAAATCCCTGTCTAGGCCAATGCCCTGGAGAGTTTCTCTAATGTGTTCTTCTAGTAGTTTTGTAGTTGTGTGTCTTACATTTAAGTTTTTAATCCATTTTGATTTGATTTTTGCATAAGATGAAAGATATGGGTCTAATTTCATTCTTCTGCATATGGCTATCCTGTTTTCCCAGCACCATTTATTTAACTTTGCCTTCCTCATCTTCATCTTCATCTCTTCCTTCTTCAATGTCTTACATCTGTTTTTGGAAAATACGTCTGTCTCAAAGCCATTATGTTCCAGTGACCCCACCATGGCTAACATTCTCCCCATCCCATCACTCTACTCCCTCCCCTTTCTGGTCCTGTTTATTATTGCTACATAAAAAATTGTCCCCAAACCTTGCAGCTTAAAATAACCATTTCATTTTGTTTACTATTTTTTCGGTCAGGAATTTGGGAAGGGCTCAGCTGGATGGTTCTTGCATGGGGTCTCCCACATGGTTGAAGTTGATGCTGACTGCCCAAGGTGGCACACTCACGTGGCTGGCCATTGATGCTGACAAGCTTTCAGCGGCTGCTCGTGGCTTCTATAGTGGGGTAGTGTCTGTCTGGGTAGTTGATTTCTTCCATCATAGCTGGTTTCCCACAGGGTGAGTGTTCCAAGAAAGTCAGGTAGAATCTGCATGGCTTTTTTCTGACTACATCTTGGAAAGTGGAAGTCTTTTCTGCTATATTCTATTGGCCAAAGCAGTCACAAGCCTGGCAGTATTTAAGGGGTGGGGGCTTAGAGCCCCACCTCGTAGCCGGGGAGTGGGAAGGTCACAGGGAAGAAGGGCATGTGGTATGGGACAGATCCTGGTGGCCATCTTTGGATAATGCCATCTATGACACCTTCCATATCAGGTCTGCAGAGCTTGGCCAGACACTATCTTTGGTGTCCTATCCTAACTTGTCTGTGCCTGTCTCAATAGGGTCAGGGCACTGGGAGAAGGAGCTTTCTGTTCCTGCCGTCTGTCCCTGTTGGTGTTGTTCGGTCCCTGACTAACTGTGTGGCCCAGTTCTTCCCAGACCTCCAGTGTTTCACTTGACTCGCACCATTCTTAGATGGAACCCTGTGGAGGTGGCTCTACCTCCAAGTCAGGATTTCCATCGAGATAAAGCTCTGTGTAGTGACCCAATTTACTATTTGTCTCTTCAATCCTGGTCAAAAGTTGCGAAGCTTATTGATCTTCCTCCCCAGGAAACTCAGAGCTCACTGAGGGTTGACAAATGTTGTTTCCCAGAAATGTGGGATTTTGGCAATTAAGTTGGACATGTTCTGAAAGAATGGTGGCGCTTGCTCTATTTTGGTTCTACTTTCAAAGTTTCTTCCCTGGTGTGTATGTTCATTCTTTCCTTTTCACTCTGGTTTTATCAATATGTTCAATTTTTTTTTTCCTGTTGCTCTTTTCTTCGCTTAGCACAACAGATTTTCCTTCAGCTTTAGGCTTTGTTACTGGAGATGTGGTTCACTTAGTTTTAGGGGCCGTTTTGTAAGGCAAATTCGAGTTCACAGTGCAGCCCCTGAGCCCAGCCTGACCCCCTGCTTCAGCCTAATCTGTTCCCATTCCCACCCAGATACTGATTTGAGCTTAGTAATGATGGGAACAGAATGAAACAAGCTGGTATGACTGGAGCAAAGTAGGTGGAAAACTCTTGTCCAGTGGTGGCAGATGGAAGCAGAGAGGGAGCTGGGGCCCTGGGGTTCAAGGGGAAGTGTGTGGATTTTGTTCCAACTAAAATGGCCTTGAACTAGGAGAGCACTGCAGTCTGATTCATTTTTCAAAAAGATCAACATTGTAAATACTCAGTGTTCACTAAGATGTTGAATGGAGGACTCTTTCATAAGTGCTTGTGGGAAGGGAAGTTGTAGAAATACTAAGGGAACCAGTGCTCACCTTATGATCCAGAAGCTGTACTCCTGGCTGAACGTTACAAAGAAACATGTGTGCGTGCAGCAGTGTTCATAACAACACTGTTCACTTTGATCTCAGAAGGACCCTGCTTCCATCAGGAGGAGAATGGGCAAATGCATTGTGGTGTAGTCTTATAATGGAATAAAAAAAAAACACCAAAAACCCAACCACTGCTGTATGTGACATGTGTTAATCTCAGAAACACAATGATGAAACACAGTGAGAGGATAGTATACACAATGTGCTTCCCTGCATGCAAAGTTTAAAAACAGGCAAAAACAAGTCAACGTTACTCAAGCATGCGTACCTAGATGCCATAGTGAAATTGTAAAGAAAAACAAGGTCACTGACAGATGAATGGACAAAAAATATGGTATATACAAACTATGGAATAGTATTCAGCCATGAAAAAGGAGAGCTTACCATCTGTGACAACATGGATGAACCTAGGGAACATTATGCTAAGTGAAACAAACCATTTATGGAAGAATAAAAACTACAAAAAAATCTCACCTGTGTGAAGTTTATAAAATAGTCAAACTCAGAAGCAGAGACTAGAATGGTGGCAGCCAGGAGCTAGGGGATGGGGAGGAAATGGGGAATTGTTCTTCATCAGGTATAAGATGGATCATCCTTTATGTAAGACGAATAAGTTCCAGAGGTCTGCTTTACCACATGGCACCTATATCTAATAAGGTATTGTGCACTTTAAAATCTGTTAAAACTTAAATATGTTAAGAGGATAAATCTCATGTTAAGTGTTCTTACTAAAATCAAAACAGAGAAAAGCACCTCACAAAAGAACACAAGGATATTTTTGGAGGTGACTTTTAGTACCTTGCTTGTGGTGAGGATATCATGAGTATATGCATATGTCCAAATATATCAAGATTTATACATGAAATATATATAGTTTTTGTGTGTCAATTTTACCTCAATACAACTAAAGAAAAAAGAAAAGCACAGAAAAGATTACCATGGAAGACAGGATGGCATCTGTTCCTAAGGAGGAGGAAGAAAGTTGTGATTAAGAAAGAACACATGATACAGAGGGACAAAAGGAAAATAAGAGATGTGCAGGAGGCAAGCCCTTTTCTCCTTTCAGTGGATGCTTTTGTGCCTGTGTGTGATGTTTGGAGCGGTGGCAGCCATCTAGTGACCATGAGGACAGCCACTGGTCATGCTGCTAACCTGTTGAGTGGGGCAGAGGGAAAAGGTGGGAAATGCTTGGGTCCCTGATGACATCAATGAGTCATCAAGCTAATCCTTGGAACTGTCCCACTTTTGGGCTTCTCATCATGGGGAATAATAACCCTGCTGAGTTGGATAATCTGTGACTTGAAGCGAAAAAGCATCCTTTGAAGTAGAAGGTTTGGGGAATACTGAGATTCATGGGGAGCATAATCTAGCTCCATCCCCTGCACTTTGTCCCCTAGTAATACCAAATAGTATGTGACCCAACAGACATGGGCCCTATAAGGGAGTCAAAGACCTACCCTGCCTCCTTTCTCAGAACAGGGTGTTTGCCTTTCTGGAAACACACCTTTTCATTTTGTCTTCCTTGACCTATCCATATACACTTAAGTTTCCTCCATATCTTTTCATGGTTTCATAGCTCATTTCTTTTTAGCACTGAATAATATTCCATTGTTTGATCGTGCCACCTATCAAGTGAAAGACATTTGGGTTGCTTCCAAGTTTGGGCAATTATAGATAAAGCTGCTGTAAACATCTGTGTGTGCAGGTTTTTGTGTGGACCTAAGTTTTCAGTTCATTTGGATAAACACCAAGAAGTACAATTGCTGGATTATATGTATGGTATGGGTACGTTTATTTAGTTTTGTAAGAAACTGACAAACTATGTTCCAAGTGGCTGTGCCATTTCACATTCCCATCAGCAATGAATGAGAGTTTCTTTTGCTCCACATCCTCCCTATCATTGGTGTTATCAGTGTTCTGAATTGTCACCCTTTTTTTCTTTTTTTTTTTTTTTTGAGACAGAGTCTCACTCTATCACCCTGAATAGGGTGCTGTGGCATCATCATAGCTTATAGCAACCTCAAACTCTTAGGCTCAATGTTCCTCCTGCCTTAGCCTCCTGAGAAGCGGGACTACAGGCACCTGCCACAATACCCAGCTAGTATTTAGTAGAGATGGGGTCTTGTTCTTGCTTGGGCTGGTCTCAAACTCCTAAATTCAAGCAATCCTTCTGCCCCGGGTTTCAGAGTGCTAGGATTACTGGTATGAGCCACCATGCCTGGCCTAGAATAATTGTTTTTTGTTACCCACAAAATAAGTGGCTGGGATTCTCATTGAGATTTTATTGAATCTATAGATCAGTTTGGGAAGAACTGACATCTTGGCAATATTGAGTCTTCCTATCTGTGTGGCTGAAATAGCTCCCCATGTATTTAGATATTTTTTGATTTCTTTTGTCAGAGTTTTGTAGTTTTCCTCATATAGATCTTGTACATATTTTGTTAGATTTATACCTAAGTATCTATGTTTGGTGCTATGTAAATGTTTCTAGTTTCAATTAAAATAACTTAAGTTCTATTGTTTGATGCTGGTGTAAAAGAAAATCATGGACTTTTGTATATTAACCTTATATTCTGCAAACTTGCTATAGTGTCTTACTTTCAGAAGTTTTTTGTTGATTGTTTGGGACTTCATACACAATCATATTATCTGCAAACAAGGAGAATTTCTTCTCACTTTATCTTCCCTTTATTTCCTTTTCATGTCTCATTGCATCAGCTGGGAAATCCAGTACAAACTTGAAGAGGAGTGGTAAAAGAACACGTTGCCGTTTTGTTCCTGAGGTTGGTGGGAAAGCATCTACTGTCTTACCATTAAGTAAGATGACTGCTATAGGTTTTTAGTAGAGGGTCTTGATCATTTTGGAGACGTTCTCCTTATTCCTGGTTTGCTGAGAGTTTTTATCAGAAATTGGGTGATTCATTATTCAAATTTGTCAAATGCTTCTTCTGCAACCATTGATACAATCATCACATGATTTTTATTTTTTCACCTGTTGATGTAATGGATCATGTTAATTGTTTTTCAAAGGTTGAATCAGGCTTGGTGCCTGTAGCTCAGTGAGTAGTAGGGTGCCGGCCACATGCACCGAAGGTGGCGAGTTTGAGCCCAGCCTGGGCCTGCTAAACAACAATGACAACTGCAACCAAAACATAGCCGAGTGTTGTGGCAGGTGCCTGTAGTCCCAGCTACTCATGAGGCTGAAGCAAGAGAATTGCTTAAAGCTCAGGAGTTGGAGGTTGCTGTGAGCTGTGATGCCACGGCACTCTACCAAGGGCAACATAGTGAGACTGTCTCAAAAACAAAACAAAACAAAACAAAACAAAGGTTGAATCAGTCTTGCAGTCTAGGAATAAATCCCACTTGGTCATGGTGTATAATTTGTTTTAAATATTTTATTTTTTTAAGAGATAGGGGTCTAACTCTGTTGCCCAGGCTGTAGTGCAGTGCCATAGCTCATTGCAACTTTTTAAGCTTTTCGGCTCAGATCCTCCTGCCTCAGCCTCCTGGGTAGCTGGGATTATAGGCGTGTACCACCACACCCAGCTGTAAAATAGTCTATTCAAATCTCTTGTCTGTGTTTGTAGAGATGAGTTCTTACTATGTTGCCCAGGTTGGTCTGGAACTCCTGGCCTCAAGTGATCCTCCTGCCTTGGCCTCCCAAAGTGCAGGGATTATAGGTATGAACTATCATACTTGGCCCTTTATAATTATTTGTATACATTGTTGGATTTGATTTGCTAGTATTTTGTAGAGAATATTTGTATTTATGTTTATGAGAGATATTGGTCTATAGTTTCTCTTTCTCATAATGCTTTTGTTTTTGCTATTAGGGTGATCATGGTCTCATAAAAAGAGTTTGGAACTATTCCCTTTGCTTCTATTTTGTGAAAGAGATTTTAGGGAATTGGCATAATTTCTTTATTAAATGTTTGTGAATCCATCTGGATCTGAAGCTTTCTATTTTAAAAGATTATTAATTATTGGTTCAATTTCTTTAACAAATAGAAAGATATTTTTGTTATGTGTTTCTCCTTGTGTAAGTTCTGATAGGTTGTGTCTTTCAAGGAACTGATCCATTTCATGTAGGTTATCAAATTAGGGGGCATAGTGTTATTCATGATATTCTTGTGTTATTTTTTTGATGCCCATGGGATTAAGAGCTTACCCTCATTTCATTACCGATATTAGTAATTTGTGCCTTCTCTCCTTTTTATGTACTTAACCTGGCTAGAAGTTTATCAGCCTTAGAGGTAGGATCATTTCAAATAATTAACTTTTAGTATCATTGATTTTTCTCTTTTGATTTCCTGTTTTCAATTTATTGATTTCTGCTATAATTATTATTTCTTTTCTTTTGATTACTTTGGATTTAATTTGTTCTTCTTTTTCTAGTTTCCAAAGTGCAAGCTTAGATTATTGATTTTAGACTTTTCTTTTTTTTTAAGATATACATTCAATGCTATACATTTCCCTCTGAGTACTGCTTTTGCTGCATTCCACAAATTTATATAGCTGTATTTTCTTTCTGAGTGTGTACACACCTAACAAGAACTTCAAGGAGAATCCAATATGTGGTTGGAGATTTCAATATCCCTCTGTTAGTTGTTGACAGATCCAGCAAACAGAAAAATCAGAAAATACACGATGGACAACACCATCAACCACCTGTATTTGATTGACATCTATAGAATACTCCATCCAACAAAAGGTGGACACACATTTTTCTCAAGATCACATGATGTAGTCATCAAGATAGAACATGTTCTAAGCAATAAAATACCTTGACAGATTTTTATAAGTAGAAATCATACAAAGTATGCTCTCATCCCATAATAGATTTAAAGCAGAAAGTGATAGCAGAAAGAGAGTTGGAACCCCTAAAATGGCACAATAAAAAGTCTCAAAAAGGAATTTTAAAACATTTTGAACTAAACTGTATGTCTCGGTGTCATTTTGTTGTGTTTCTCCCCCACTGAATCCTCATTGGCCTCTGCAAACTGTACAGTTCTATAAAATTGCAGGTGTGTGATTTCAGGGTCTAAGTCACAAGAAACATTCATATTTTCCTATTTACCTCTTGAATTTTTGCTTTGGTGGAAGCAAGACGCTATGTCATGAAAGCATTCCATCTTATGGACAGTCCCATGTGGGAAGTAGATAAAACCTTTTACTAAACGCCAGTACCAACTTGCCAGCCACCTTGTGGGGCAGGGGCTGGGTGGTCCTCTGGTCCTAGACAAGCCTTCACGTGACAGCAGACTCAACTGCCATCTTGGCTGAAACCTCATGTCAGAAACTCCTTTGCAAGCCACATTTAAATTCCTGTTTTACTAAAACTGTGATAGATAATCAATGTTTATCGTTGGTTAAACCACTAAATATGGGGGTATTTTGTTATGCAGTACTAGGTAAGTGATATAGACTAATACAAACTTCTTATGCAGGATAGGGATGCCCTGCTCATTACACCCAAACACGTGCTTCTCTGGCCTCTGTACAAATGCCTCCAGAAACATTAAGATTGATGCTTCAGGTTTGGTCCCCTAGCACGGTGATTACAGCGCCAGCCACATGCACTGAGGCTGGCAGGTTTGAACTTAGCTGGGGCCAGCTAAACGACAATGACAACTGCAACAAAATAATAACTGGGTGTTGTGGCGGGCACCTGTAGTCCCAGCTATTTGGGAGGCTGGGGCAGGGGAATCATTTTATCCCAAGAGCTTGAGGTTGCTGTGAGCTGTGAGGCCATGTCACTTTACCAAGGGCGACGTAGTGAGACTCTGTCTCAAAGAAAAAAAAAATTGATGCTTCACTGGGAATTTACGTAATTGCTAGACAGGGATTTGAAAATATTGATCACTAGATATTTATGGAAGGGTTAGAGACTTCTTAGCTTGCTTTTCTGTGTGAATTTACCCAATGTTGGTGAAATAGATAATCAAGCAACTAGCCTCCAAAGGTTAGTTTAAACCAGGTAGCTCAGGCTTGTGATGATTTTGAGGTGTTTGTAACAGAGGTAAAAATAATCTTTTGGGTAATGGCTTTTAGGCCTTGAAGGTACTCTTTTTTTTTTTTTTTTGGAGACAGAGTCTTGCTGTGTTGCCTGAGCTAGAGTGCAGTGGTGTCATCATAGCTTATTACAACCTCAAATCCCTGGGCTCAAGCAATTCTTCTGCCTCAGCCTCCCAAGTAGCTGAGAGTACAGTGCGTGCCACCATGCCCCACTAATTTTTTCTATGTGTAGTAGAGATGGGGTCTTGCTCTTGCTCAGGCTGGTCTCAAATTCCTGACCTTGAGGGACCCTACTGCCTCAGCCTCCCAGAGAGTGAGGATTATAGGCATGAGTCACTGCACCAAGCCTGAATACACTCATTTGTTGTGCTTAAAAACACAGGCATCTGAGCGTCAGGCTTGGTTAGCAATCGATAAGAATCCAATGAGTCAGTTCGGTGGAAGGGAGGGAGAATTTTGCTGCTGCAGAAACATCCAACTGCATGATGACACCTTCACGAGGATGCAAGTTCCATCTCACCAAATGTCCAAGCGCAAGTGGACCGATCACTTAGTAGTCATGATAAGGAGTAATTCTGATTGACTTTGACAATGCTTGGAAGTCTGATGCTATGATGGTGTTTAACACAGTTGGCTGTAGAAGGAGTTTCTGTAAATCAAATCAAAGCTTCGTATTAACTTCTAAAATAAGATCTAGGTTCCCATAAAGGAAATTGTCTAGTAAACCAAGTGGACATGACTGTGAGCAGGCCTGTGGCATATTTATATTTATATAGATGAATGTGTGTCTGAAGCACATTTAGGTCTTTGTAGCAGTTTTCTGACTCCAGATGTCACTTCTCCATTATCCCCCTCTTCTCCCATTTTTTCCCCGCATAGTTGGATCTTAAGGATCTTGTACTTGGGGAATGACCTTCATTCCTCAATTAAATATCTGTGTCAGGGGTGGTCAAACTGTGGCCTGGTGGGGGCCAAGCCCCATCTGCTGCTTATTTTCCTAGATAATGTGCTGGAACACAGCCACGCTCATTCATTTACACACATGTATTGTCTGTGGTTGCTTTAAGCTTCAACAGCAAAGTTGAATAGACATGACAGAGACCATATGGTCTGCTGTCTTCATCCATTCGGGCTGCTATAACAGAATACCACAGACTGCGTGGGTTATAAATTACAGACATTCATTTCTCACAGTTCTGGAGGCCACAAGTTCAGGATCAGGACACTAGCAGCGCCGTGTTCTGGTGAGGGCCTCTTTTAGATTGCAGACTGTTGACTTCACGTTTGTATCTCCACATAGCAGAGAGAGAGCTCACCCACCCATAGCTCTTCCTATGGTGGGACTAATCCTATTCCCGAGGGCTCCACCCTCATGAAATGATAACCTCCCCAAAGTCTCACCTCCAAATACCATCAAATTGGGGATTAGATTTCAAGATATGGATTTGAGTGTGTGTGTGGGGGAGGGAACACACACATTCAGTCTGTAACACTTGCAAAGCCTAAAATATTTACTATTCTGCCCTTTCCCAAAATAGTTTTCTGACCTCTGGTGTCTATTCCAACCTTTCACCTCCACCTCTGGCTGTGGTCCTGGTGATGTCAGCCCAAAGTTGTGCACACATATCCTACCTGATTTGTTACATGTCGGGTAAACCTTAGGCTAGATCAGGCTCATGAAACCATGGCCAGGGAGTCACCACAGGATGGGGGCTAATTGGGATGGGTTCAGGAAAGATCTTGCTGTTGGGGAAACTGTTAAGCAGAGACCTGAACAACATGTAGAAGCCAGAGAGAGGTTGGGTAAAGGCTTTGAGGTAGGAAACAGTGGTGATTTCTGAGCCCCCAACGTGGGCTGGCGAGACTGGAATAGATAGGGTGGTGCTATAGGAAGGTAGGCACACAGGGCCTCTGCCTAGGGTTTCATGTTTGCAAAGGGTGGTGGGTGCAAAGTGTGTCCAGGGTGTTCAGTATTTTATTTAATCCTCACATATATCTTGGGGGGAAGGAGCATTATTGTACCCCTTTTAGAGGTGAGCACACAGGCTGGAGAAGTTAAAAGACTTTCCCCGGTCCATATAGCTTTTCTGAGTATCCAAAGCAGGTTCTCAATAGAAACTCCCAAATTCCCAACCTCTCCAATGTTCATGAAAGCCCAATTAATTATTAATGGTGGATATTTTTATTTTTAGAGGCAAGACACCACACACCAGGGATAAAGTAATGTTTGCTGATTCTTCCAATGTTCTTGTGCTTGGATCCAGCAGCTGTCATCCCAATCTGTTCCCAAGTTGGCTTGGGGGACTGGAGGTTGTGCCTAGGTCTGATTGGCTCCCAGGGCTCGGGCAGTTCGTCAGCAGCCAGGCCTACGCCCAGACTTTGACCAGCTGGTTGGGCGGTGGCAGGAGAGGGGTTCAGCTGCCCACTTGGGAAAGGGAAGGGATTTCGGGAGATGGAAGCAGGGGGTTGTCTTTCTGGCTGGCTATGGCCAGGCATCAGCAGACAGGAGAACAATGGCCTTGGTGGCTGTGACCTTCCTCTTTTGAGGAGATTGGAACACACAGAGAGAGACGGCAGGGATTCATGTGCACAGAGGAAAGACCACGTGGAAGCAAGAAGGAGGCATCTGTAGGGCAATTAGACCTCAGGAGAAACCGCAGCTCCACTGGGGTTAGGCGAACTCTGGGCCAGACCAGCAGGACATGCAGCCTTTGTGGCAGCTGGTGGCCACGGGGAGGCAATGTCTCAGAACCCCACACTGAGAGGGCAGGGTTTGGAAGCAGCAGAGAGGATGTCCTTGTCTTCTCTCACACGTGTTAGTTCAAACTCCTTCTCCCCACTGTTGTTTCTTACTGAGCCCCTCAGCAGTCCTCCAAAATGCACATCATAGGTCTGAAATGGTGTTTCAGTTCTGGAACCCCCAAAGGCTTTGGAAATGTAATGCTTTTTTTTTTTTTCTGATTCATTTGGCTATACATCCTGATCGGAGCTGATGAAAGGCTATTTATAGTCCTTTTTTTTTGGTTGCAGCCGTCATTGTAGTTTGGCGGGCCCAGGCTGGATTCGAACCCGCCAGCTCAGGTGTACGTGGCTGGCGCCTTAGCCCATTGAGCCACAGGCGCCAAGCCTATAGTCCTTATTTATCTGACATAATGTGCATATTCTGCATTTTGCCGTGGGAATATCAGAGTGTTGGATGAAGGGGTGTGCCCCTAGGGCCTGCTGAGAGTACCCTGTAACATCACATGCTGAGCCTGCACTGAGCCATATTCCTAAAAATCATAATGGTTTTGATTTTTGAAACACATTTGGCCCTGACGTTTTGGATAAGGAACTGTGTGGGCCTGTCTTGGTCTTAGTTTCCATGTGAGGAAACTGAGGCTCAGAGCTGACTCCAAGGCTCATTCTGCTCTAAGAGGCAGGCAGGTCCCCTCCATTGGTGTCCAGTGATGGAGGAGAGGTCAAAACCAAAGGCACTGACCTTGCTCACCAACCTGCTGTATCCCAACCCACTGATGATACTTTTGCAAATTCTCACTGTGGTTCCTCCACTCTGGCCTTTCCCCTGGATGAACCTCCTTGGACCTTTGGGGTCCCTTGGAACCTGGATCACATCCCAAACCTGAACAAGTCTCCTGACCCTAATCTAGCTCTGGAGACACTCATCAGACCCAGTTACACCACACATTGGCCCCTCCCTTGGCTTTGATTCTCAGTAGGAAGGGGACGGGTGGGGTAGGGAGGACGTGAACCAAACACAGGTGGGAGAGACAACCAGGATGCGGGAGGAAGGGACCAGATTCTGGCCCATTGTAAGCAGCTGTTATTATCTGAATTGTGATCCCTGCCCCCTCACCAATTGCTGACGCTCTAATCTCTAGAATCTAAGAATATTTAGACTATATTTGGAGATATAGCCTCTATAGAGGTAATGAAGTTATAATGAGGCCATTAAAGTGGGTTCTAATCCGATCTGACTGGTGTCCTTTAGAGGAGAGGAGATTATGACATATAGGGAGAGACAGCAGGGATGTGTACACATAGAGCAAAGACCACGTGAGGACATAGCAAGAAGGCGGCTGTCTGCAAGCCATGGAGAGAGGCCTCAGGAGAAACCACACCTGCTGACATCTCGACCTTGGGCTTCTAGCCTCCAGAATTGTGTGAAAATGAATTTCTGGTGTTTAAGCCACCCGGTCTGTGGCATTTTGTTATGGCAGCCTGAGCAAACAAATACAGTATCTCAAAGAGGCCTCTATCTCAACCCCATTCCTACCCTAAGAAAGGAACTATAGAGAATCCCCAAGGTCAAGTGTATAGCTTTGAGGTCTGAAGGAGACCCAACACCATACCTTGGTCCTCTGAATAGACCAGACTCATGGGTGTAAATGCCATTGGCCCCTGTGATGAGACATTTTTTGTGTGTGGCTTGTTCTATTATTTGAGGCTGGTCTGGTGTGATGTTCAAACTCCTTTGCTTGTCTCAAGCACTGTTGGCTTTGCCCATGCATTTCGGTTGTGTCTCTTTAGCTGGACTTTGGCTAACATTGGTGTTCCTTTGGGCAGAGGTGTGTGGCATGCTCCTAGGGTTGATGGTGATACTTCACTTCCCAGCTCCACGTGCAGTGATACTCCCAGAGGAAGAGGCCTGGTAGTTTCCACCTTGGTCCTGAGGAGGAGGGTCTGGGCTACTGGCTGGGACAAGGTTTGTACAGCTGATTCCTAAAGACAGAGAGGGTCCCTGCTCCTGGGGACTTTGTAAACAGCAAGGAAATGAGACTCTGATGCTGTGGGAGGCAGAATAATGTTCCCTCAAAGATGTTTGCTTCCTAACGCAAATCCCTGGGATTTGTAATTCTCATTTTACATGGCAAAAGGGACTTAGCTGATGTGATTAGGTTAAGGGTTTTGGGATGAGGAGATTGTCCTGGATTTATCTGAGTGGGTCCAACATAATCACAAAGGTCCTTCTAAGAGGGAGGTGAGAGGGCTGAAGTCAGGGGAAGGCAATGTGAGGATGGAAGCAGAGAGAGCTGGGGAGACTGCTGGACATGAAGACAGAGGGACGGGCCACCATCCAAGGAGCGCAGGCAGCTTCTCGAGACCCACAAAGGTGAGAAAGCTAATTCTCCCCTGGACCCTCTAGGAGGACCCAGCCCTGCTAACACGTTGACTTTGGCCCAATGAGACTGTCTTCGGACTTCTGACCTCCAGAACTATGAGAGAATAAATCTGTGTGTGAATATTAATATTTTGTTCTTTTATGGAGGTGAATTTTACATAGCATAAAGTGCATGATTCCGCAGCCTTGAATACACTTGCAATATTGTACAACCATCACCTCTATTTCCAAAACATTTTTATCTCCCTAAAGGGAAATCCCTGGTTCTGCTGTTCCCCTAGCTCCTGGCAGCCACTAATCTGCTTTCTGTCTTTACAGATGTTCCTGTTTTGGGTATTTTGTATAAATGGAATCATATAACATGTGACCTTTTTGAGGTAGATTTCTTTCACTTAATACTGCATTTTTGAGGTTCATCTACTTTTTATTATGTTTCAGTTCTTCCTTCTTGGGGGGGGGCCGCCCCCCCCCCCCCCCCGCCCCCCCCCCCCCCCCCCCCCCCCAAGACCGAAGACCTGAAACAAAATAAAAAGTAGATGAACCTCAAAAATGCAGTATTAAGTGAAAGAAATCTACCT